>MBAC02000288.1:0-161542 GCA_001712635.2 Nothophytophthora sp. Chile5
GAAGCAGCGAATTGTTCTGGCATACACAAACGCCGGGGGGAATCGTGCCTTTAATCCCGTCCAACGCGATGCTTTCTACGTATTAGGCGACGGTTCTCAACTCAATCTAGTTGTCGTCGACGGCAACGAAACCAGTGAGCAAGGCGACAGCACACGTGGGATAGATGGCAGCTCGCGCACGGGCATCAGTGGGGGCGATGGTACTCGCCAAGATTTTGCGGCAATTCACTCACAACTTCTTGCCTCGCGTCGCTACATGACGGAGGTAATGAATGAAGTGCAGCGGTCAAGGCGCGAGTTACAACGTGAAATGAAGAAGGTTCAGGCTGTTTTGAGACGTGTGGCGATGCAGCCGATCGCTCGTCCAGCCGGATCCGTACATGAAGTCGCGCCGCAGACAACAGGCGCAATGGCAGCGCACCAACGAGCCTCACTTGCTCGGCTCTCCAAGCGCCCCAAGGACCTTTTCGAGCTCTGGCACGAATATCAGTTCGGCTTAGCCGGTTTGAAAGCGGCAAAAGATTTCTCGCCAACTGAACGCGGTGCCAACAAGTATGCGTACTCCAGGCGCAAAGTCTTCTGGGATGTGGTGGCAAACCTAGTACGTTCGGGTTACACGAGTGATTCTGCAATAGACAAAGTGTATGCAGTCTACGGCAGCCGTCTATCTGTATCGAGCATCTTGGTTAATCTCCGAGCAGACCGAAAGAGCGGCACTCAACACAGTCTACGCTAATAGGACACGAATGAAGTCCAATGCATCATGCGATCAACAGCAGTCTTGAAGAAGGTGAGATTGATGATCCAAACTTCACTTCGTGAAGGTAACCAAGCGAGCTTGGACAAGTAGTTCTCGTCGTGTTCTCATAATTTGAGTGGCTGATATACCGCAGTTGACAGATTTAAACCAATCAGGGCGAAGTTGCAAGCAGCGTTGCACAAATCGGGTGAACGGCGACGGTACATGCACCGGACGAAATCGCTCGCGTGGCTCGGCTGAACATGTACGTGAACAAGCATCCCCGCCCTCCCCCTCGATCCCCAGAAAAGCGCTTCGAGATACAGTGCCGATCCACCTTCCAGAACGTCGCAGAGTGGCGCTCAGTTTGAGTTTATGTTGCTTCGCGACCGAAATGCCGTTCGTCTCCGGCACCGCAAGCCGCCGAATCAGGTGACGGATCTCATAAAAGTGTGAACGAGGGATGATGGATCGAACCCATTCCTCCGTTTGTATACGACAGGCAAATTCTCTATCCGGATTCTGAAAGTATACGCGCAGCAATTTTTCTCAAAGCGAACGAAAGAAGGAACGCGTTATCCGGACGTGCGGCCAGAGAAACGCGCCCTGCTCACCACTGCCGCAACAGTAAGATGCTGTGGCAGTAGCCTCTTTCCGCCTCGCATGTGATTGGCTGGCTACCACGTGAGAAATGGCAAAAAACTGGCGAGGAGACTTCAAGCTGCCTCTCCCCCTTTTCCGCCAACCAGAGCGCGTCTCCAAAATTCTCGCGTCATGGGATTGGTCAATTCCAAGCAGTCTACAGTCGCCCATGCCGCCCAAACCTTCCAAACGCCCATTTCCGAAAAGATCAAGTGGCGCTCAAGCGGGACAGGAAGCGAAAGAGATTCGAAAGGGGAACTCTTCGGCTCAGAAATGGCGGATACGATGCCGTTGCCCCGCAGGAACACCGGCACGTTACGTGCCTTGGAAGTCCCGGAGTCCGCGGACATGGACTACCACGCGAAGCAGGCAGCCGAGCCGACGGTTGAGGCGGACAGCTCGAAGGCCGAAGTGGTCGAGAATGGCGGGTCGACGAAGAAAGGCATGATGGAGACGCTCACGTGGCTCAAGAAGCAGAGCGAGCACGTGCAGGCGCAGGACGGCAACCAGCGACGCAAGCGCTCGTCCACCTTCGTGCGCTCGGTGCTGCGTCTGCTGAGTGGTTCGAGCCACAGTCCAAACAACGACGGGGAAGAGGAGCCGGATGACGACTCGCCGAAGCTGCCTGTGCCGTGGGGCCAAGCGACGCTCAAGGCGGACTGGTCCGAAGTGGGCTTTAAGCTGTTGGATCAGCCAATCATGGAGGACATGAACCGCGTGCGCTCGTTTATCGCCAAGGAGGAGCTGCTGAGTGCGTCGCCGCAGGGTATCATTGCGCTGGCCAAGTGGCTGCAGCGCTTTGACAAGCACGTGCGCCACGTGGTGACTCTGAAGGAGTATTTGCTGGAGGAGCGCACGCTGATTGCCAGCGTGGGTCACAAAGTGACCACGCTGTATGACGCGTACGATGAAGCGATGGCGGTGGCGCTTGAGAAGGTGCACGGCGAGCGCCGCGAGCTGAGCGAGGCCGTGCTGCGGGTGTTTGTGGAACTGGAAAAGATCTTGCGGGGTGAAGTGACGGCAGTGAAGCACCTGATCACCCAGACGCTGACGGAAGACGAGGAGTACGACGCGCTGAGCACGTTGTTCAACCAGCTGACCAGCGACGAGGAGTGCGGCGTGATCGTCGCTCACCTGCTCGGCTGGATGCGGAATAACATGAGCGAGGGCGACGTGCGCATTTTCCTGGCGCTTTTTAACCCGAAGGTGCAGAACAAGATCGCGGGCGAGTGGATGCGCCTGTACGCGACGTATCTGCACCTGCTGGACGAGTTCTCGGTCAACTACGACAGCTCGCTCTGCTTCTTCACATGAAACAGCGGCGACTTGCGGGCAGCCGCAAAGCGCAGCGACGACACACATAGACCCCGCCCAGGAGCGGATACAGATCACCAGATCCAGTAGCTGCGCGTGCTGCGCCGTTCACGTCTCCGTTGGTGGAAACCCCTCTCTCTGGGTGAAACCTCCCGCCAGCGAGCTGGTCTTCGGTCGACCCAGACCGCGAGCTTTGCAGCGACTGTTGCCGTTTATTTGCTGATGCATGTTCGTATTATAATCTCAAAGCTGCTCTTGGAAGTGGAGCAGGCAAACGGTGGTCGGATCGCCGCCGTTGACACACCCATTCTCTTCGATGGCCGTATACCAATTTCGCTCAGATGATGATGGCACGTTCCGTCACCGAACAGCCCGGTCGCGTCACAACCCGACACAAGGATACATCATTCCGATATCCTATGAGCGGGTTTGGGCAAGATCCGCCGGTAGAAGCCACCGACCAACCCACCCGCCCGCTGAACGCCAGATTCATATCATACTGGTGCCGTATCAACACGGCGGGTTTGTCGCAAATTGGGTTTCCTCCCTTTGTGTGCATTTCTGACCCGACCCACCCAACACGTTATCTGGGTATTTTTCCCCACACATTTGCAGCAACGGCGAAGCATCATGGAGGCTGTAGCTGCTGGGGACGACGGCGCTCCGCGGCCTGCAGGCATGATCCCGGACATCCTGCTGGACGGAGACCGGCTCAACATGCTGCTGGACATTGTGTGCGCCGACTACATCACCGCGAGCTACGCGAGCCGCGAGAACGGCAAGCGCGTCGTGCTCAAAGCGCTGGAGAAGCTCTACATCAGCGTCCACGCGTCGTCGATGCCTGCTGATGGCGGCGCGCGTGCTGTCCACCCAGCACAGGACCCGATCTTCCAGGACCGCGCACGTCGGTTCTACGATGAGCTGGCGGCTGAATTCAAAGCTCGGCGCCGGCATCAGCCCGCTGCCGAGCCGAGTCTGGAGGCGAACACTCCGTCCAGTGGGTCTTCGCGGGTGCTGGACGACAGCGTCGTGCGTGAAGTCATGAAGCCGCGACTGCTGCAGATCGTGGAGGAGATGTGTCGTGACCGCGACCGGCAGTTGGTGCTCAATGGCGGAATAGCTCACGCTCCTGCGTCCGGTCCGGCTGCTTCTTCTTCTCGGTCGACTGCGAATGCTGCTGTCATCACTGCGGTCACTGCTGATGCGATGGCAACTGGCGGTGATACGGTGCCGCCAGCTACGGGGGAGATCCGTATGGAAGGCTGGCTGCGCAAGAAGGGCCAGCACGTGAACTTGTGGCGGGATCGGTACTTCATGATCCGTTCCACGCCGAATGGGACGCATTTCCTGTGCTACTTTCGTCGTAAAGGCGACAAAGAGCCACGTGGCTGGTACGTTCTGGGCCCCGGCACGACGGTGGACGAAGTGCGCGAGTCTCCCAGTAAGATCGAGACCAAGAAACTCTTCACCTTCCGCATCCGCCATCTGGCACATGCGTCCTCCGAAGATGTGGAGGATGGCGTTGTAGATGGCACGCCGACAGCCACGCCAGGTCGAGCTGGAGGGGAGTTCCCGCTGTCACCTCTGGACTCTTCGACAGCTGCCCATGAAACGGAGTTCGATGCCAAGGCGAGTGTGAAGCGGGCCAATACCCGCAGGTTCCGCAGTCGTGCAGCGGCAGCGGCAGCCGCGGCCACGGCAGCCACAGCTGTGGTTCTTACTGGAGGACTAGCTGGTGTGGGTATGGGCATGGTGGGCATGGGTATGAGCGCGGCGGCAGCGGCAAGTGCGGGTGCGGCGGGCGCCATCATTGTGCAGAGTCGCAACAAAGGACCCATCGCCCTGGCTGCTGAGTCGCTGGAGACCGCTGTTTGGTGGCGCAATAGTATTCTCGAGTGCATCGCTCAAGCCGAAGAGCAGTGGAAACGCTACCTGAACTGGTACATGGATCGGGATCACGAGTTGGCGGAGATTGACGAGGCGAGCACCACGCCATCGCCTGACAGTGGAGAGCAAGGGAGCAGATCTGTAAGGAACGGGAGCACGAGGGGACGCTCCGGCTCGCAGCCTTCCCATGACCAAGCTGCATCTTCTGCATCGCGAGGTGCACTGCAGGCATCGAATAGACAGCGGTCCGGTTCGTTCGGCTCGATGCCACGCTCCATTGCCAAGAGCTTCCGTACATCGGCCACCTTCTCGCAGGAAACATCCTGGAAACTCTACGAGTTTTCGAACAAACTCCGCGTGGACACGGAACGCGTGAGCCAGCAAAGCAGTCTCCGAACCTCCTCGGCTCCACCAGCGCTGCGTACGAGCCTGAAGGTGAGCGCGTCTCCTCGGAAGGTGTTTGAGATGCTCATGCAGTTGGACAGTCCGTTCTACGCATCCAACCATGTGATCGAACATGCTCGTGTGCTGGAAGAGCACACGGAAGACCACAGCGACGTCGTCTACTGGAAATTGTTCCCGACGTACCTCTGGCCGGTGTACGTGGGCTCCCGCGATCTCTGCCTGCTGCGCTATTGGCGCAAGGAACCAGACGGCTCGTACTTTATCTGCTTCCAGTCGACAACGAACGCTCAATGTCCTTATGCTGGAGAAGCCGTGCGTGCGAACATCATGGGCGGTGGCTTCATCATCTCGCCTCGTGTCCAGGAGGATAATGACAACCGCTTTGACGAGTGTTGGGTGACTCTGACTATCCAGATGAATCCGAAGGGGTGGGTGGACTCCACTCTAGCGCGGTCGTGGTACTACGTGCATGCTTACGGGGTCTACTTCCTGGAGATGATCACGGCTATTACGGCGTCCGAAGGGCTGCAAACGGCTCGGCCCATGACTGCGAAGGCCGATCGTCGACGATCGAGTGGCCCAAGTGGCAGCAGCAAGTCGTCTGCCACGAGCCAAAAGATCGTCACGGAGATGCAGTTCCCCATGCTGGATCGGTATCGCACCGATCTGGCGGTGCTGCATGGCCTACCTACCAAGTTCTGGAGCGAACCGAGCGCTGTGGGTTTCAGAATCCGAGGCCCGCAGTATTTAACCGCCAAGACGAAGATCCCGTCGGCTCGCCAAGCCTGTCGGCTCGTGAACGTGGAGCTCTACAAATCCAGCGAGGCCATTGAACACATCGGCGTCTCGTCGTTTGTGGGCGAAGGATTCGAGCAGACGGCCTCGGAGGCAGCAGAAGACCGCCCGTTCATCTTCCTCATTAACTTCATGCTTCCGGGACCTCCGCATCACTCTCTGGTGCTGTATTTCACGCCCGAAGATCCCGCTGAGCTCAAGAAGAACTCGGTCTTCGCCGATCTGTGCCACGAGCTGCTTCGTGGCCCGAGCGACGAGTTCCGGACGCAGCGACTGAAGCTTATCCCGCGTGTCGTGCAAGGTTCGTGGCCCATCCGCGAGGGCGTGGGCACCACCCCAGCTATCCTGGGCACCAAGATCTACCAGCACTATTACCAGGGCAAGGACTACCTGGAGGTGGACTACGACGTTGGCAGCAGCACCGTGGCCACGGGCATCCTCAACCTCATGCTGGGCTTTTCGCGCGACCTCATCATCGACCTGGCCTTCGTCATCGAGGCACAAAGCGCCATGGAGTTGCCTGAACGTGTGCTGGGGACCGTGCGCTTGGACTGCATTGACCTACGCCACGCTGTGCCATACACGAAGGAGCAAAGCTTGGACCAGAAACAGCAATGATAGGCGATTAAAGCACGCGCCGTTAGGTGATCGCCACGAAGACACCCGAATGGGTCCAGCAGAAGCATGCACTTCAACTCCATGGACATCATAATCCCGCTGTAAATTTCCCAAAGTTGCAGACTAGATTAGGAAGAGAAGTCCAACATAACCCCTGTCAATCACTTTCTCTTGTTGGCCGAGCAAAATGGCGATTGACGCTGCTCCTCCCGGCCGCTGGGCCTTCTTGTATCCCTGGTGCCAGGCCCTGCGTGGCAAGCTGCATCTGGAAGGGCGCATGGCCGAGCACTCGGCTCGTTGGGAGTACCATTGCGTGGCCGTGCGGCTGCCCAATACGCTGCACGAGGCCAACATCAAGGCGCTTTGTCGGATTCATGAGGCGCTGGACCTGTTGGCGCGCGTCGCGATTGTGGATAACGCAGCCTATAGAGTGCTGCTGGTCCAGCAGTGTCGTGTGCCGATGCATGATGACGATCAATCGCTGGACAGCGAGTTTCCGCCGCGATTCCGCTTCGTGTTTAACGAGAAATACCTGGAAGATGGAGCATTGTCCCCTGCCCCGTTATGTCGCCGCTATTTCATCAATGCAAGCTCTCAGCGCGAAAGTGAGGCGTATCTCGAGGCCAGGAGTGCCTTACAGCAGTTGGAGTCCTCGCTATGTCGACGCGAAGCTGGATTCGCGGACCGGATCCCGTTCAGCTTGCAATTTGAACTCGTGGCGCTGCCGAACGACGTCCTCGAGACCCATCTGCGCGATCTTTCCACGATGCTGGACGCTGTCCAAGCCAGTCAAGCGCGTGCTTTGGCCACGCCGGGCGCTTTCCTACCGTTGGAGATGGACGCCATTCGACTCGACGTGGGCAATCTGAACACCTCGAGGTCATTGACGCGGAGACTGACGAATATGCTGAACTCGCGACTACCGTTCTCGCTGTTCGCCTTCTCACTGAAGCAAGCGGCGGCTAAGAAACGTGTCGACATGCGAGACAACGTCGGGTGTTTCCTGCGCGCAGTACTATGTCGCGTCGATTTGACTCCGGTTGCCCAAAGCGGTATCGAAACCCTCTCCGTGGGGTGTCTGGGGTGTGACAAGTGGCGATTTGCTGCGCTATGCTCAGCGATCAGTGCTGCCTCCGTCAGCAAGAATCTCCGTTTGTATGGTGTCTTCCTTTCGTCGGATACGCCAGAGCTACGTGCCTGGAAATGGCAGTGGCTGGCCTACGCGCTCTTCAGTAAGGCGTCGCTGTCCTCAATCGCAAGTGTGTTCATTTCAGCAGCCCCCCTGACAGCAAGAGATGTCGCCGCTATTGCTGCAGTGCTTGCCACGAACAGTCCGCCGCCGATAGCGCTTGAGGAACGTCCAGAGCTCGCAACTTCGGATCGCGATACCTACGCCTATTTCCCGGAAGGTACTCGACTCAATCTTCTGGATGACGTCGAAGACCTCGATACTGAAGAGCATGCACCGTCGACTGTTCTGCTTGATCGAGACTCGTGGCTCCAGATTGTGAGTGACAGTGATGCAAGCTCTTCATCCCTTGACGTTGTGCTGCCTGGGTATGGTATCTGTCGTGTGGATCAGTCGTGCGCTAGCCGAATTGAGCGACGCGCTGCGAGTCCGCCTCATCGGCGATTCGCCGGTCTTGAGGCATTCGTCATCGCGCTGAAACTCCCTGACAGAGAGCATGGAGGTGCAGTGCTGCCTGATTTCCTGGAGCTCATTGGCGCTCCGCTGCGATTCTTAAACATCATCGCGGCGGGCTCCTATTCTGTCAATTTCTCCGCCATTAGCCAAAGGTGTCCGCAATTGACGGAGCTCTTCCTCAACGGCATTGAGCTCATCGACGCAGACAGTTTCGCGCAGGATTTGGAGCGTACGGACTCGAAGATCGTGCGTTTAGGCCTCGTGAATGCATTTTCCGCGAGCCATCACGTCACGCAGCTAGCGGAAGTCGTCGGGGATCCCACCAGTCGTCTAGCCGCTCAGATGACCGAACTCTGCCTTACTGGCTCGAGAACTTCGTGGCCGATCGACGAAACGAACGTCTTGGCGTTGCTGGCGATGCTGGAGACCAACAGGACGCTCACGTATGTCAATCTCACCGTTGAACGCGACCTGCACGCCCAGTACTTGGAAGCCTTCCAGCGCCATGATGGGGAGGCCGTAGCCGCCGTCAAAGCCAAGTTGGCCATGGAGTGCAAGGTGGCGTTCCTCAGCGTGGTTCGAGGCCACGGCGTGACGTCGACGTGTAATGCGCTGGACGATCGAGTGCTGACCTGCATCTTCTCTTTTGCAGCCACCTGCGCAACGCGGACGATCCGCTTCGTTGTCGAGGAGTAGCAGTCGTCGAGGACGGGAGGAGCCAATGCTACATTCAAATGGATACATCTGCTGGCGACCAGCAAATCTTCAACGAACTCCAGTGCAAATCCCAGTATACCGGTATACCACCGGTACTGTTGCGTTTCTAACGTTACTGCCACGTCGAGAAAGGCCGCAACGTACCTTCTTTTGGCAAATGGCTGGGTGGACGGCCAGGAGGGGAGGGGGAGGCGGATAGATGCGCGCCCGCCCACCGCAATCCGGACCGGGCAACTCAGAAGCGATCGAGCGCTCGAGCAACGCCCGCCCCACGCCCAGCCACGCCACGCCGGCGCTCTCCTGACCAGCAGCGGCGGACGCGCACCATGGCGTCGACCAGCTCCAGTGTGACGACGACCACGACCACGACCACGAGCAGCTCCAGCGAGCAGCGCGTCGACGAGACGGAGGCGACGACGCAAGCGACCACGAGCGACGCGCTAGCCACGACGAACGGAGTCGAGGCGCAAGGCGCAGACGAGGAGGAGGAGTACATCCAGCAGGTGGTCATGGAGGAAGTGACTGCAGCGGAAGCGACGAGTGCAGTCGTTCACGAGGAAGGGGAGGAGGAGATAGCTGTGGACCACATGGAGGTCGTAGAGGACGCTGCTGAGGTTGAGACGCAGCAGCAGACGGAGACGGTGACGCGCACGACGAAGACGACACGCATGGTGGTTGAGAGCGCTGCGACGACTGCCCAGGAGGAGGAGGAGGAGACGCTTGCGGAAAGCGCGGAGGTTGAGGACGGCTCTGTGGTTGACGTAGAGCTCGTGTCGGTGGTTGCCACGGCCGGGAGTTCGGTGGATGCGGAGAGTCTAGACAGCATGGACACGACGGAGGAGCTGGCGTTCCAGGAAGAAGCGGTCGTCGAGAGCAGCGAAGTGGCTGCGGTGGAGAGCAGCATGGCGATGGAGACGGCGGTCACCACTTCGAGTACTGATGCTATGGTGAGCTCTGCAAGTGAAGAAGCTACTGCGGAAAGTTCAGCGGAGGAGATTGAGATTGAAGCCGCATCACACGATGAAGCAGTGGCTGTGAGCACGACGAAGAAGACTGTCACTACCGTCACCACTACCAGCGAGGCTGTGGAGACGGAGGCCAGTGTGGACGACGTGGCAGTGAGTGAACAAGCTGCGGCGATTGAGGCGGTTGAAGCGACTGAGCCCGTCGAAACGGTAGCTAAGACTGAGGTCACCGTTGTAAAGGAGACCGCCGACGACGAAGTTGTGCTGCCAGTTTCAGAGCAGACGGTGGTCGATTCTGTCTCCGAGTCTGCGATCGCTGAGGTTACCGAGGAGATCGTGTCGACTGTCGTTGAAGAAGCCGTGGCAAGCGGAGTCGAAGTGGAGACGGTGACAGAAACTACGACCAGCCAGACTGTGAGCGTCGTAGCTGAAGTGGAGTCGGAAGCTAGCAGTAGCAGCGCATTCGTCCAGGACGCGACGGTGGAAGAGACGGCAGGCAGCGAAGAAGTCGAGGACACGGCGGCTGAAGACAACGCGATCACAGCAGTTGTCACTGAAACATCAGAGATCAGCGAATCAACTGCTACCGTAGAGACCCTCGCAGCAGAAGAAATCGTCGCGGAAAGTGACGCACGTGCTGCTGCGGAGGTGGAGTCCTCGGAGGTGAAGACTAAGGAGGTGGCGACGGTTGTCGTAACTGAAAGTGCTGAAGCAGCATCCGAAGTCCTTGCCAACGGTGTGGATGTCGACGCTCAGCCGGCAGTCGACGATTCCGAGGCAACAAAGGTGGAAACAGCACATGAAGAGGAAGTGGGAAGCTCACAGACGGTGACTTCGACGGTGATTGAGGACTCAACCGTTGTTATCAAGGAGACTGTGGCAACTAGCGAGGTGGAGAGTGAGACTGAAACTGCCCAGACCTCGGACGAAGCCCCAGCTTCTGACGCCAACGGAGTGGCTGCTGCTCGCGACACGGAGGTCGATGAACCAGAACCAGCTCCGCAACAACATGAAGAGCCCAACGATGACGATACGTTTGACGAACACGCTTTGGAAACCGAGTCAGCGCCGGCCATGACCCCCACCAAGAAGTTCTCGTCGTTGATCTCCCGCTTCGCGAACAAAGTTACCACTAAAAAGGGTGCGCACCGTACAGAATCCGCTGCCAAACTGGATTTGTCGTCTCCATCACCTGTCAAAAGCCTCGTCCGTGGGTATGAGACGCACGAAGATCTCTCGCCGCGGACTCACCGCACTCCATCAGCCGCTCAGTTGGATCTGGACGGCTCGTCGCCGGTGAAACACGTGGTGCATCGGCTGGAAACCTACAGGGAGGAGGAGAATTCTCTAGAGAGCCTCAAGATCCGAACCAAGCGAGACTTCTTCACGGAAGGAAGCGAGCGGAGCATCCATGTGAGTCAAGAGAAGGAGAAGTACGACTCTCTGATGGCCCAGCGAGCTCAAGAAGAAGCGGAGGCGAAGGTCAAGGCCTCTCCAAGTGGGAAGAAGTTCACGTTGAAGACCACGACCATAGAAAGAAGCCCCGAGTCGACCAAGACGACTACAACCACGACCACGACGGCGACCACAAGCAACGATAGAGAAGTGGTGGCGAATGAGCTGCCAGTGGAGCCCAAGAAGATCTCGGCCATGTCCAGCGTGAAGAACATGGCGAGTCGCTTCGAGAAGAAGGCGGAGCAGTCGCTGGACAACCTCTCGTTCCGAACGGTACGCAGCTTCTTCCCCACCGAGAAGAGCATCCGTGTTGGCGCGGAGAAGCAGAAGTACGAGGCGCTCACGGAGCAGCAGAATCAGGCGGCGAAGGAGGCGGAGGAGAAGCTGGCGATGCGTGCGGCCGCGATCGAGGCGCAGAGACTGCAAGCCGAGAGTGTGAAGGCTGAAGAAGCGGCTGCGGCTGCGGCTGAGGAGGAGGCTGCAAGTGACGAGAAGGTGAAGCACGTGAAAGATCTGGCACACCGCCTTGATGCCAAGAGTCCGCATGCTGAAGTCTCCCAGCCGCCTACGATTGTGCGTCGGACCTCGGTGACTCGGGAAGAGCGTTCCTCGAGCGTTTCTCCTCCAGTCATGACCCGTAGCACCTCTGGGAACCACACGAAGGTGGATACAAGCTGGCGTACAAACGCTGGGGAGGATCTGAAGGTCAGCGTTGCTACTGCTGCTCATGAAGAGACTTCGGACAATGCGACGACGCTGCATGTGAAGGATTTGGCGCATCGTCTGGACGCCAAGAGTCCGCACTCTGCGGATGCGTCGCCCCTCCATCTGGTCCGCAGTACCTCTGGGAATCACGAGGTGACTACGACCTGGCGCCGGAACTCGAGCACAGACGTCAACGTGAGGTCTCGTGCTGCTGCCCAGGCAGAGGCTCTCCCTCGTCACCACCACTCAGCTGCGGAGGTCGAGCGAGTTGCGGAGACGAGCGCTGCCGAAGCGGAGAGCGCTCGAGCGGCGAACGTGCGAGACATCGCGCACCGCTTCGAGACCAATCGGACGTCGGTGGTCTCTGCTCCCGTGCGAACAGTGGAGACGTTCTTCGTGGCGGACGAGGAGGTGAGTATTCGCGTGGCCGCCGAGAAGGCGAAACTCGAGGCACTGGAGAAGCAGAAGGTGCAAGAGGCGCAGCAGGCAGTGGAGAGACCCAAGAGCACGCGGACCTCCGTGGTTGGATTGGAGAAGGAGACGGACGAGGTCGATGGAGCGATCGAGGCGGTTGAGACGACCGTCGTGGTGGAGAAGGAGGTCACGGAGGTGGAAGAGGTCACGAAGGTGGAGGAGGTCACGAAGGTGGAGGCGAAGGAGGCGAAGAAGCAGACGCTGGCCGATTTCGTCAAGACTGTGCAGCAATTGCACTGGCTCTCCCTCCCAGCGAGTACCAACCCGACGCTCGCTCGCCTTCACACTGTCTTGTGCAACCACGACCCGCTCACGACCTTCGCCTTGTACCCCAGCGGCCCTCAGACACCCTCGTCACCAGGTGTGTCCGCGGACCTGCCGCTGCCTCCGATCCCGTCGGCTGAGCCTCCTGCGCTCCCGGAAGCGGAGCCAATGGAGACGCAGGCCTTCGTGTAACTACAGCCACACAAAGGGAGAGCAATGCATGTACCAGCCAACAGGAGAACCGACCAGGCAGCACGAAGAGGCAGCAACCATACACAGTTCAGTTCGCATCATCACGTGTCCACAGGTGTCCGTCTTCCTGATTTAATTTGAGTGATGGATAACCCTTCGTTGCTACTTCAAGCACGCCTGATTAATGGCATGTTACAGTACCCAACTGGCCGGGAGCAGTAGGCGTCCTATAGTACCCGACCAATCCCTTTTTTGTCGCACTATACATGTGAACTATACATATTCGGATACTTTCGAGTGGCAGAACACCCGAGAGCGAGTGTTTGGGCTCTTTCCGGATGGAATTATACGAGGAGATGCTCCAGTTGGGTACGATAACCATTTTCGTGATTGAACAAAAATCAAGCAGGTGCATCCAGATACGTGTGGCCTTTCGACCTTCGCCATCGACCCCGATGGGTTCATTAACTGGTCGTCGAATTGCGGACTCCGGTCCGTTCGGAGCATGTCACACGGCCTCTCTTCTCCCCTGCCTTCATTTCTGGTTTCGCCAGTTCACACTCGAGCCCTCGAACGTGCTAAGCCCAGCAGTTTATCGCAAGATTCCACATCACATCTCCTGCAAGATCAATCGCAATGGCTTCCTCTCTTCATGGCAATGTGGAGCCACTCCTCCCAAACGAACCCGGGTTCTTGGGGACCGAGAGGAACGACGCGCAGGTCGCGGTTGGCATGGCGCTTCCGCAGATGGAGAGCTCAGCAGTACAGGACACGCGATTCGAGAGTCTTCACGAACCACTCAGCGACGACAAATCTCCGGTTGAGCGGCCGCCAGAGAGGTACCCAGGCTTTTGCTCGCTGGCCAGCCGACGGTCAGCGATCTGGCGACGCAATCCAGCCTACGTGATCTCCCGAATCCTGTCCGTGATCATCGTCGGACTGCTTTACGGCACACTCTTCTGGCAATTCGATCCGCTAGACACGCAGGAGGTCATGGGGGTCACGTTCGCCAGCGTCATGTTCATAACGATCATCCAGATAGCAGCGACCCCCATGTTTCTACCGGATCGCGAGGTGTCCTGCTCCCGATCGCTGTCATATGTACTGGCGTACGCGCTCAATATGTTGCCGCTGGCGTTCTTGGAGAGCGTCGTGTTCGGTTCGATTGTCTACTGGGCGTGCGGCTTCGTACCTTCAGCCTCCGCCTTCCTCTGCTTCCTGGTGGTGCTCTTCTTGTCGCATCTGGTGTTCACGACCTCGCTGTTCTTCCTCACCCTCGCGCTGCCGAATCTGAATGCGGTGCAGCCCATCGGGCTCCTCTTCATCGCGATATACGTGCTCTTCGCTGGGTTCGTGGTGCCCAAGAGTGAAATTCCGGCTGCTTTGATGTGGATCTACTGGCTTAACCCCATGGCGTGGGCCGTTCGAAGCATTGCCGTGAGTCAGTATCGCGATAAGCGGTTTAGCAAGTGCACCTACGACGGTGTGAACTACTGCGAGATGACTGGGCTGGAGGTAGGCGAGTATGCACTCGCTCTCTTCGACGTGTCTTCGGAGAAGAAATGGATTTGGCTCGGTGTAGGCTACCTGGCTCTCTCGATCGTGGTCTTCCTCGCTCTCTCCTGCCTTGCACTCGAGTACCGACGTCGCAAGAGTCCAACGAGTGAGTGTGCATATATCCCATCGACGTCTCTCGATGGAGAAAACGAGTTGGTTTCCGACGACATTGACCTTCTCGAGGCGTCAAAGCAGTCGGTCCCCGTCTTAGCCCTCCGGGTGGACTCGACGCCAATTCGAATGGTCACTCCTGTCTCCATCGCCTTCCGCAATTTGAAGTACACGGAGCCAGACCTGAAGAATCCCAAGCAGCCCATTGATTTACTCAAAGGCGTCGGCGGCTACGCTCTTCCAGGCACCATCACGGCGATAATGGGGTCGTCTGGTGCAGGAAAGACGACGCTACTGGACGTGATCGCGAGACGCAAGCCTCACGGCACGATTCAAGGCGAGGTCTTTTTGAATGGCTACCCAGCCACAGATCTGGCCATGCGTCGTGCGGCGGGGTACTGTGAGGAAATGGACGTACACGCAGACACCTCGACCTTCCGTGAAGCGCTGACTTTCAGCTCGTGCCTGCGCCAAGGCGGCGATGTTTCCGACACCAAGAAACTTGAGGCAGTGAACGAGTGTCTTCAGCTGCTGGGTCTCCACTCGATCGCCGATCGAGTCATTCAGGGTAGCTCGAAGGAGCAGCTGAAACGACTCGCCATTGGCGTAGAGCTAGCTGCGCAGTCCAGCGTGCTGTATCTGGACGAACCGACAAGTGGCTTAGATGGCCAGGCCGCCGAGGCCATCATGGATTGTGTGCGCAACGTGGCTGAGACGGGTCACACCATTCTGTGTACGATCCAGCAGCCATCGCGCAAGGTTTTCAGCCTACTGGACCGCGTTTTGCTGCTTAATCGCGGCGGAGAACTCGCGTTCTTCGGTGATTTGGGGAAGCAAGCGGTGGGGATGATCTCCTACTTCGAGAGCATCAACGGCGTGCAGAAGCTGCCGCTTGGGTACAATCCGGCGACGTGGATGCTGGAGACGATCGCCACAAGTAGAACGGATTTTGCCAAGCACTTCCGCCGCAGTGGGTTGTACCAGCGAATGCAGACGGAGTTGAATCGCCACGGTCTCACGCGCCCTTCGCCCGGACTTCTTCCAGTGGACTCCTCGAAGCGGGTCGCCAGCCAAATCACGCAGACGAGACTGGTTCTGCAACGCTTCATGCGTCTGTACTGGCGCACTCCGTCGTACACTGTGATACGCCTCGTGGTGTACGCCTTCGTGGCGCTGCTCTTTGGGCTGCTGTACGTGGGATCAGACTACCGGACGTACCAGGAAGTGAACACCGGCGTGGGCATGCTCTACCTCATGACCATACTTACGGGGGTAATCTCTCTCATCAGTGTGATTCCTATCACAATCGACCAGCTCGCCTCCTTCCACCGCGAGCGCGCCGCTCAGACCTACAACGCCGTGTGGTTCTCCGTGGGCTCAGGCTTGGTCGAAGTGCCGTATACTGCCAGTTGCGCTCTGCTCTTCACCGCCGTCTTCTTCCCCATGGTGGGCTTCTCAGGCTTCTCGCAGTTCCTGCTCTACTGGGTCACTCTCACTCTTCACATGCTGCTGCAGACCTCCATGGGTCAATTCTTCGGTACTGTGTTGCCTCGTGTCGACGTTGCCAGTACCATCGCGTTGCTCTTCGACTGCATCTTTTACGTGCTCATGGGCTTCAACCCGATGGCCTCACGCATCCCTGACCCGTACCAGTGGATCTATCATGTTACTCCTCAGCAGTACACCATGGCCACGTTCGTCTCCGTCATGTTTGGAGACTGCTCGGGGGCGGGGGATGACGCCATTGGCTGCCAAACATTGCTGGAGGCCCCAGTGTCGCTGGAGGAGGATCTCTCCATCAAAAGTTACGTGGAAGATGTCTTCTCGATGAAACACCACGATGTGGCGCGAAACTTGATCATGCTGCTGGGATACATCGTGCTCTTCCGAGTGCTGGCGTACATCGCGCTACGATATGTGAACCACACAGCAATACGTGAAAACGTATGGAGAATCGCCTTGATGTGCTTAAATGCGTTGGGCATAGCGTTCTAGTCACATCCATCGCACCCAATGTATCCGTCGATTCACGTGCTGCAGCCAACACCACTTGAGCCCGTGAGCATTCACGTGATGCTCGAGGTGCTGGAGAAACCGAAGGTGCAGGGGAGCAAGCGGCTTCTGCACTCTCGTAATCGAAGACTCAAGCTTTCTGTTACAGCCAAATGAGTGAAAGTGAGCAAGATCCGTTAATGCAGAGTAGCAATATCCACACAGCAATGTCCATACCTTTGGGAGAACTTACACAGTTTTACGCTATGCTGGTGATGCAGCACCTTGAAAAGTAGATTCGTCCAGGTTGTTAGCAGCCATCGCGTTCTTCAGCATCTTGATGACGTCCGACAGCGGGGGGCGATTAGACGGCGCAAGAGCACACAACTCTTCAAGCCCCCGCCACACTCTAGAGTCCGTGTTCGAGTCAATACAGCTATTGCTTTCTTCCTCGTCGATCGCCCACTTCCTTAGTTTTTCAACAACTGTCGACATGGCTGGACGGTCTGAAGGTACTGGTGCCGACATGAGCTCAACAAACGCCCACTGCTCGTCCGTGAAGACCTCGTGTGGCCTCGGCAGCCGTGTTCCCTTCCCCAAATGGAAGCGAACAACATTATCCTCTAGGCCGCACCACGGAAACCCCCTCGTGATGGCTTCGACGATCGTCATCGCCAGCGAGAAGATGTCAGCTTCAAAGCTGGAGCCAGATGCGGCCTGCAGTATTTCAGGCGCTTTCCAACGCAGTGCACCGAGTTCTTTGTCTGGTAACGGGTCCCTTGAGATCGTCAAGATCACGCTAAGCCCAAAGTCCGTCAACATCGCGGTGCCATCGCCCCCAACGAGAATATTGTCGCACTTGAGGTCTCTGTGTATGACGTCCCGGCTGTGCAAATAGCTTAGACCCCACGCTGCCTGGTGGAGCAGCTGCCACGTTCGCGGTGGCCCCTTCCGCGTTGTGTACAAGTAGTTTCTGAGCGTCCCATTCTTGGCAAACTGACAAACGAAGAAAGGTGATCCAACGTGGCAGGCGCCAAGCAACCTGACGATGTTGGGATGGTTCAACTCACTCCAAATGGTCACTTCTTTCATGAACTCTCCCCTCGCCTGTTCCCCGCCTGTGGGTCGCAACAGACGCTTAACCACGACATCTGTGCCCTGCCACGTGCCGTGGTATGCCGCTCCATACCCTCCCGTGGCGAAAGGTTCGTCGTTGCATTCGAGTTCATAGGGCGGCAGAAACCACCTCAGTACGCTGCACACATCGGCCAACAGGCCCCGCTCGAATTCCACTCGTTGACACAACTTACGGACCACTTTTGACACGGTGTCGTCGAGATTGCTCAAATACGAACTGGATTCGTACTTGAGCAGCACCAGCGCTTCGACACGTGCATCGTCATCTTTCAACTCCATATCTAGAAGGCCCTTGGGCTTGCATGCTTCGGTCCAGATCTCTTCCTGCTTCTTTCGATCGGCTTCCCAATCATCACGCCACGTCGATTGAGACAGATGCGACAAAGCCACTTTTGACACCGCCGTATCCAGCTCATCGTGGAACGCTTTGTTCTGGCTGACAATTTTGCGCATGCAGATGAGTCGAGATATTGCTTTCTTGTGCGCGTACTTCTTGAGAAACCTCTCATACCTGAGAACTAGCGCCCGGTATTTCTTTTCGTGCTCCTCTTCACTGTGGGATGTCATCTGGCTCAATTCGTGGTGGATGTCTTGCAGCCGATGCAACACACAGAGGCACATGCCTTTGGACTCTGCCATGCCGTCGCAAAGTGAATTCAAGTTGAGCAAATCGTTGCGCATAAAATCTCCGAAAACACGCACAATGACAGCACTCGGTGAATGTTGCTCTTGGATGCCCAGTACGTTTCCGGTCGCACGGGTGCTGCGATTTGGGGATACCTGTCGGCGTTCTTGTTCCGAGGTATTTTCCTTCGTTGGTAGCACAGCAAGCTCTTCCTCTTCCCAATTGCATACCCCCTTGGTAACAGTATCGCCACCGACGTTTGGCAAATAATTACTGAGATCCAGAGCACTTCGACTATCATAGGGATCGGTTGCGTCAGATGCCAAGCCTTCATCCTCTCCTGACTCCACATTATCAATGTCGGTGTCAGTTCGCGCAACACCATCAATACTCTGCGTCCAGGCATTCTCCTTTGGCGATATAGCCGTACAAGCAACGGAGATTCTTGAACAAGCGCAAACCTCGTCAGTGCCACATTTCATCGTGGTGCCATCGTAATCCATGTGAATGCTAACAGAATCAGTGACACCATTCCTGCCACGTGCTAGCGATGACGAGGCGAGGTGTTCGTCTCCTGCCGAATGACCGCTGCGAGTAGGAAGCCTCCAGAAATGCTGGACTCGTGCAGCTATCGTCCTTTCGCCAACGTGCACTACATTATCACGCAGCATTTCCATTCTCGCAATCACCTGTCGGAGCGTCAATCTGTCTTCCGACTTCACTTGGCACATGCCGGAAATCAGCTCCCATTCGCTGCGGTGCAGCCTTCGCTTGACAGAAACCGAGAGCGGGTCAAAATCCGCGTATCCAGGCCGGGAAGTCGACACAAAATCGTGGTCGTCACTTTCGGGAAGTAGCACGTCGAGCACGCACAGCCCTAATGAATAGATATCAGCCTGAAAACTGAGTCTCGTTCGAAACGACCGGCACTCGCAAGCTCGCCAACCCAGTGCATCGATAAAATTGCACTGTGTCAGGTGACCCATACTGTATTGACCCGATCGATATATATTCTGAAGCTTGGTCACGTCGGACGTAACCAGAATGTTGTTACGCTTAAGGTTGCCGTGAACCATTTTTTTCTCATTGTGCAGGAACATCAGTCCTTCCGCGGCCTCGACGAACATACTCCAAAGTTCGAACCGCTCGTTTTGGGACAATGATGACCGCCGTTTTTGGCGTTGCTTCCCTTTTCCAGACTGGAGCTCGGGCCTCTCTTCTCTTAGAGCTTGCCGCGTCATGTAGTTTTGCAACGAACCGTTGCTTGCGTCCTCACAAACGAGGAGTGCACGGCGGCTGCAGCGTGATACACCGTACAGCTTCAAGATACGCGGGTGATCCATCGAGAACCAGGTCGCTACTTCCTTCTCCAGAATGCCATTCGGGTCCGAATCCAAGTGCAGACACTTCACTACGACAGTACGGATCATAGGCATCTCATTGGCAGTTCCATCATTCTTGACCGACTTCCTATTCATCCATTCGCCACGATGTGCGGTCCCGACCGTGCCTCGCATGCCTTCAAGCACCACACGTGTGTAGTTCAACTCGGACTCCGGGATGTACCAGTCCGGGACGTGCACTTCTGCATTCTTGATTTTGCAGCTCACGATCGAAAAAACCTTGTTCATGTTGACAAGAAGGCGAATGGAATTCCCGGCCTTGAAGAATTCAAGTTCGAACTTGAACAACACAAGATCTTCCAATATATCGTTCGAAAGATTGTCGCAATCGAATGGCAGCTCGTTCGCGTCCGTTGCCCTGCTCAGATGCGCTTCCTCCTGTTCACGGTCCCCATCGAGGAGTTGCTTCCACGTCATACCTGCCTCTTCAATTTCAGGCTCCACATCAACGGACACGTCCAGGCCGGCGCGCATCATGGTATCATCGAGAGTCTTGTTCAGCACCTTCAAGTCCAAGTACATGGGACGCACGCTGGCCAGATGGAAGAGAAAACGGGTCGTCTGCGAGAACATGACACAAAAGGCATCGTAGCGCGTCGCCGCCTCGTGGAAAAGCGCCAGCGCCACCTCCAACGCAACGCCAGCTGCGTCTTTTTGGGGTTTGAGATAGTTCTTTCGCTCCGTGTTCGACTTGCGGAAAAATGGGAAGCCGCCGCTTCTCGGTGGGGCAAGCGTTTGGGCCCGCGCAAGAAGCGCAGCGCCCACCCGTAGTAGTCGACGATGCACGTGCCGCAACATGAGCTGGTGCGGCAATGGGACCAGCACCTCCCTGTGCAGCACCTTCAAATCCAGCGCCAGCGTCTGAGCCATCCTTCCTCCTTCTCTCGTGCTTTCTTCTCCGCAGAATCAGGAATGGATACAACTTCAAGGTTCGAAACGGTGGCTGGTCTTTGGGACGACATAAAAGCCAATCAAGCGACGAAGATGCAAGATATCCGTCTATTATTGGGGGAAAACATTTATTATCAGATATTGCGCAATCAGATTGGTGGAAACGCCAGTTTTTCTGTCTCTCTGATTCCACCCAGATGTCCATAGTTCGTCAATCCGCCATCAAAGATGCAGGCCGTTGGAATGACTGCTGCCGAGACGCGGCGCGAGAAGTGGAGCTTTCTGGGTCCATGGTGCGGCGCCCTACGCGGTCTCCTAGCCACGGAGGGGCGCTTCACGGAGCACTCGGCTCTGGGCGAGTACTGGTGGGTCACGGTACGACTGCCTGCGTCTGCTTTGGTGGACGATCAGCTCCAAGTGCGGGACGTTCGGCTCTTTCGTGAAGCACTGGAGCTTCTGAGTCTCGTGGCGCTCGTGGACAACGAGGCTTGGAAGCAGCTGCTACTGGAGCGCTGTCATCTCAAACTGGACGACGAGAACGACACGTTGGACGGGAATTTCGCGCCGCGCTTCCTGTTCCAATTCGACGCGGCGCATCTGCGGTACAGCGCGTTACTGCCTTCCACCATTTGCAGACAATTCTTCCTGCCCCGAGTGCCTTCACGTCAAGATGAGCGAGTGGAGGACGGATGTCGTGCTAGTAAAGGGTATCAGCATGCGTTGGAGACCATCTTGGCCTTCCATCGCGCGGCGGGAGGCACGCAAGAGGCGGTGAAGAGGTGGCAGAAGATCCCATACGCGCTGCATTTCGTGGACTTATGGGGCCAAGGCCAGCCCACCATGTCTGCGCATTTGAGCTGTTTCCTCGCTACGTTGGACGAAATCCGCAAGCATAACGCGTGGTTAGTGGGGGAAAATGACGGCGAAAATCGGCTGATGTTTATTGACGAGGCTGGAAATGAGGCACATCGGCCACCAATTCGCAGCGAAGATGACGGCTCGGCGGATGGGCATTACTTTGCGTATGACTTAGAGTCAGTGCAGTTGTGTCTAGGCACGATCCAGATCTCAAGAGAGCTGCCAAATGTACTGCTCACGATGCTGGGGATGCCTCGCGTAGCCTTCTCGGAGCTGCAGTTGTCGCTGGAGCAAGATCCACAGACGGGCTATTTCCCTCCAGAGCAGGTCCATCCGCGGATCCTAGCGGCTCATCATCGCTGTGGCATGTTATTTAACACCATGTTCTGTGGCAAATCCATCACGACGCGGCCGAACGACCAGCCGCAAGGTGTCCGACGTTGCTCTATCGAGTCCGTGGTCATCCCGTTCGTCGGTATGGATGACCAGATCTTCTCGGGACTGTGTTGTTCGCTGGCAGAAGCCTCCATGGTCCGCCAACTGACGCTAAATGGCGCGTTCACGAACCTCACGTCGGCTCAACGGACCTGGCGATGGCAATGGCTGGCCTACGCGCTCTTCAGTGACGCTTCGCGGTCCTCTATTGAGACGTTGCAACTGATGGGCGTGCGACTCAGTGTCGACGATGTGGACGCTATTGCTGAGGTCCTGAGCACCAACGTCCCGGAACCTGGCATGGCTCGGATCGCCGCGGAAACAGCGCATATCCAAGCTGGAAGACCGATCGAGTTCGTGAACACGGAGAAGGACACGTACATACGGATGAAAGAGTCGATCGCTAGCCACAACGAAAGCACATTCATGGAAACGGTGGACGACGCCACCTTCCGCGTACTCCAGGACGACGGCGAAAGCGAATGGATGCACGTGCTAGTCCCAGGTCGAGGGAACGGCCTCGTCGCGAGGGATCGTGGTCAAAAGGTGAACCTAGAGGACCCACTTCAGCCACATCGAGCTCCGGGAGGGATCACCTCCTTGTCACTGTCCATTGATATCGATGTGGAGCAAGGAGCTGCTCTGCTACCTCGTCTGCTTCACCTCATTGGCGGTTCGTTGCGAATGCTGTCGATCCGGACGATCGGTAGCGCTACATTGGATTTCCGCGCTATCCTGCAGGCCTGCCCAGATCTGGAGCAGCTCTTCCTGGACAGCATTCAGATTGATTTGGACGCTTTTGTGCTGAAGCTGGAGAGCGGAAATGCGACCATCCGATGCTTCGGACTCGCGTACTTCAACGCGTCTACCGACGTCATCACGCGCTTTGCCAAGAAGCTCGGGGATCCGAGCAGTACACTTGCCAATGGCATGCACGAGCTGTGCTTGAGTGCCGATAACGAAGAGATGCCCATGACGGACGAGAGTGTGCAGGCGTTTCTGAACGTCCTCGAGTCCAACCACACGCTCGCGTATCTGGACCTGCTAGTGCTGCCAGCGCTCTTCGACAAGTACTCGGCTGCTTTCGTGCGTCATCACCAAGAACCGCTTGCGGTCGAGAAGGAAAAGCTCCCGCTGCGCTGTCGTCTGGCCTTCCTCAGCGTCGTCAGAGGCCGTGGAGCAGTCACAAAAGGGGTCATGCAACAACTGGACAACCACATACTGGCCAAGATCTTCGACCTCGCCGCAATCTGTGCGAAACGCACTGTGTGTCTACGCTGTGACCACTAACTAAGGCAGGGCGGGTATGACTAAAAGGTCAATTATGGATGCAAACGTGTCAAATGTGGCGTCCATTACGCAAACAAGATGCTACTAGTGACTGCATTCTTCGTGCTTTCACCCTCCCCTCACTGTTCGAAGACGATACGCCACTACGTTCTCCCCCTCACATCGTTCCCTTGCTTCAGTTCGCAGACCAGTGCCTCATCCATGCCTCAGACTCTCCGAAAGTGTCCAGCGGTTTAACTGTCACCCAGCGACCCGAAGTCTCCATAGCCCTGGCGACCGCTGACGTCCGAGCGGCTCGAGCTGTCACCTCCCATCGCACGCGAGTCGTAGCTTCCACCGCTTCCGGCTTCTCCGCTTGAGTAGCTCGACCCACCGTGGCCGTAGCCTCCGCCCGAGTGACGACCGCCGCTCTCTCCACTTGAGTCGCGGTCGGTGTTCTTCCCGGAGCCATAGGCGTAGCTTCCACTGCTGCTGGCCGTCTCACTCGAAGAGCCCATGCGTCCACTATCGTCCACTCCGCTCGAAGGTCTGCCCGCTCCACTCGAATAACCACCGGTGTTTCTCCCGCTGACACCGGAGCTGCTTGATCCGCTTGGGTAGCCACTGCTTGATCCGCTTGGGTAGCTGCTGCTCGAGCTGCTTGGGTAGTCGCTGCTTCCGCCCTCACGAGACGAAGAGAACGACGACGCGTCGCGGTCGTCTTGATTGCCTTGGGTCTGCGTCTGGTTGTTCGGGTTCTGCTGAGCTGTAGAGCCCGAACGATTGCCCGTGGCCGTTTGAGAGCTCGATTTGTCCAACTCTCCCTTGATCATGTTGCTGACTTTGTCGAGCATGGTTGTGGCACTGCGACTGCTCTCGCTGGCTCGACTTCTTCGGTTCTTCGGCGCTGCAGCTCCAATTCACTTGTGACCCAGCTGAACGGCCTCGAGGGTCAAGCGTGCTTGGCTCGCTTGCTCCCAGCTTATCGAAGAAAGAGGAGATCACCCGCGTCGTTTCCCACGCGAAGAGCAAAAGGAGTTCAAACCAACTGTCGCGTCTTCGACAAGCAACGTCGCTTTCACGGCTGCAAGTGGGGACTAACACATCCTGCCGTTAGAATGTACTACCTCGCTCGCCCAACACGTTTGTCTTCCTATGCATACCCACCAAAGCTAAAGTCCTCGCCAAAGAACTCGAGGAATCCAAGGTTTGGACAAGTACATGTATTTTGCGTGGACAACGACTTCGCAAGCTGTCCGTCTGTTTGTCCCAATCTAGAGACTTGATCCTGACCGAGTCCGAACGCTTCTCACGCCTTAGTAGTCGTTGCGAGTGTTGTTGTTCTGGTTGCCGCGACCCTCTCCGCTCGAGTAGTTGGAGCGGTTGTCGTTGCCACCGCGAGACCCGTTGCCCCCGAGGTTCATCCCGCCCATTCCACGCGACACGTCGTCGTCACCGTTAGAGCCCGAGTAGCCCGAGTTGCCTCCAGCCGAGTAACCCTCAGTGCGTTGGCTGCTGCTCGTCCCGTATCCGCTGGCGCTTTTCCCAGCCGCAGTGCTGCTCGAGTAACTCGAGCCACCATCGACGTGCGACGAAGAAGTGTCGCGGTGGCTCGAGGACGTCTGCGAGCTGGAGTAGCTGTCGTTATCGTTGCGAGACCCGTGGCTGTTACCGGTCGTTCCACTGGAATAGCTGGAGTTGGTCGACGCGTTGTTCCGGTTGCCCTTCGCGCCTTGAGAGCCAGAGTAGCTGTCGCTGTCGTTGCGAGATCCGTAACTGTCGTCGTTCTTGCTGCCTGAATAGCTCGATTGGCTGCTGCTGTTCTTGTTCGAGTAGCCGTCGCGACTGCCACTTTCCCCGCTACGGGACGGGTGAGACGTCGAGTTCTTTGGGCTGTTCTGGCTGCGGTTGGCAGTCGAGCTGGAGTAGGACGAGTGGTCGTCGTTCGAGTTGTTGCGTCCGCCATTGCCACTCACGCCGCTGGAGTAACTCGAGCTGCCTTGGCTGCCGTTGCGGTCGCTGCGGTCATCATCGCGGCTCGAATTCCCCTTGGTGTAGCTGTCGACCGCCGACTTGGCTTGGTTTAAGATGGAGTTGCCGCTCCCGTTGCGATCACCGTCGCGGTTGGAATTCCCTTTGGTGTAGCTGTCCACAGCGGACTTGGCCTGGTTCAGGATCGAGTTGCCTTGGCTGCCGCTTCCGTTGCGGTCGCCGTCGCGGTTGGAATCTCCGTGGCCCTTGGCGTAGCCTTCAACTGCCGACTTGGCCTGGTTCAGGATCGAGTTGCCTTGGCTGCTGCTTCCGTTGTTGCGGTCGCCGTCGCGGTTGGAGTTGTCGTTGGTGTAGTTCTCCACCGCGGACTTGGCTTGGTTGAGCATGGAGTTCATGGTTGCTGAAGGGGTGGCGAGTGGTCGGGTCGGAGGACGATGAGGAGCTTGATGGAGTTGGTTGAAGGCCAATCGAAAAGTGAGGAGACAATTGACAAGCCTGTAAGGTCCTCCATTACGCCTCAAGTCATTGCGCGAGTCGGTCGGCAACTGCTACACCCTCTTCCATGCAGTTGCACTCTGCCTGATGAGCAGGTGAGATCATGTGTTTCATGTCGTCATCTCTCTCTTCTTGGCTTGCAGCTGAACTTGAACTTCATCACCCACTCCGCCTTGAGAGGACACCCCGCCGGTCGTAGCGCTGCAGTAGCGGTAGAGGATACAGTTGAATCCCAGATGACAGGCGAGTCATCTGATATGAGAGCTCTGTTCCGGTTCGAAAATGCATCCATCGTGGTTTCCTGGAGGCATAGAAACACACTCCCTCGACGCAAGCGTCCCAACTTGAGCCTCGCAAGTGTCGTGCCAGGCACGTCGTGAACCCGAGATAGGGGTCGCGCCAACACGTGGCGAACCCGGAATTTGATTGAATTGGCTAGCATACCGGGTGTCAGAATGCCGTGCCGTTTGGTGCACGAGCTTCCCCGGCAGCTCTTTACGTTGATAGCGGCGCCGTGAACTCTACTCAAGCTGAAGATTCGCCTTAGGTATAGCACTCCATCCGATTCAATACGCGAGGATCACTAGCCACCAAGGCCAATCAGTACCCAATGCGAAATGATGTGTATTATAAGATGTAGAAGCAGACACCCAGCGCTACTTCGTTCGCTTGTGATGGAACAAAAGCTCAGCTGTCGTGGAAACCAATCTGGCGTGGCTCTAGTTCTTGAATCCCTTGGCGAACCCCTCCACCTTCTCCTTGGCCTGGTGCAGCATCGAGTCGTTCTTGCTGTCTTCCTCGCGTCTGCTGCTCGACTCGCCGTGGCCCGTGTACTTCCCCACCACGTCCTTGGCCTTGTCAAGGATCGAGTCGTTCTCGTCCTTGTCGTCCTTGTGCTTTCCAGAGAACCCGTGCTTCTCCGCGTAGCTTTCCATGGCGTGCTTCGCAGCGTACTTCTCGGCCTCGTGCTTCGCGCGGTCCATCATCGAATCGTCCTTGTGGGAGTCTCCGTGGCCCGTGTACTTGGCCGCGACGTCCATCGCCTTATCAATCATCGATTCGTTCTTGTCCTGCTTGGCGTGCGAGTCTCCGTGTCCAGTGTACTTGGCCGCGACGTCCTTCGCCTTATCAAGAAGCGAGTCGTTCTTGTCCTGGTTGGAGCGCGAGTCTCCGTGGCCCGTGTACTTCTCCGCCGCGTCCTTGGCTTTGTTCAGCATGTCCATTGTGAGAGGAGTGGAAGTGACTGTAGTCGAACGGGAGGTGGTTGGGTAAATGGAAAGTGAGCGAGATCTCAAGCATGTCTGCTGCAGGCATGGACTTATTCATTCCCATAACTATGCCGCAGCAGCTGCTGCTCCATCCGGACGAGCGCACGCCAGCAGGAAATCAGCCACGTATTTCTTTACGTTATCCTACCCACTTGACCCATCGAGGGTCTGCGCCTGAAGAGGATGCAAGTGGCTTGTGGCCAGCACGTGATATGATGGAAAGAACTGTCGTAATCTTATGAAGGAGCTTGCTCTAAGAAAAGGTATCCATGCCGCACCCATCGGTCACTCGGTAGCATTGGCGCGAATCCAAAAGATCTACGGAGCCAGCGTCTTGTGGTGATGCAATTGACGTAAAGCTACACATTCATTTGCCAACCTTCAACGCAACACGGACGCGTTCGTCTGGCCTAATTATCGCACTGGCGAACATCTCCTTCGCGTATCCAGCTCTCCAACTATCCGTTTTCATCATCCTTGGCAGCGGTAGCCGATCTCTCCGTTCTTGCTTCGCAGCACCCGCCGGCACGCGACCGTGACGTCTTCGCCTCTAGCCGTGGGCACGAGACGAGTGGTATGCTGAATGGTTATCCGCGGCCGCCTTGGAGCTCGAGTACCTTCCACCTTCCTGGCCTTGAGCCGTTATCCTTCGACCCGCCGCCATCCATGCTTGCCACTGTCGCCTTCACTATCTTGTTTGGTTTGTCTTCGGTGCGCCGAAGGATCCGATTGCGAGCCACCAAACCATCGGAGCGGTCTTTGTTGCTAGACCGTTGGGCAACGTGGCTTCCCAGCTTCTGCAATGCTCGGGAGTGGCGAAGATGCCCCAGCTAACGACCACAGCTTTGGCGGAGGCAGTTGGCTTTTGTGCCCAGTCTTTGCCGAAGTTCCATACATGCCAATGCACCAAGATAAAGGAGGAAGCTGCACGAAGTACACGCCAGAAAAGAAAGCTTCGAAAGCGACCTCCACTTCTCACATGTCAAACGCACAACTGCACTAGCTGGGACCGCCAGGCTACTTCGCCATCCTAGAATACCAGCCAAACCTATAAACTTAGCAATTCCAACAGCTCCAACATCTTGAATGACCCACGACCACTGTGCCGCATCCGTCCGGGTGTAGCAGAGCGCAACGAGGCCTCGTTATCCCTGACCATGCTGGCGACACGCGTCGAATCTCCAGTTGTTGGGATTGAGCTGCTTGGCGCGGTTATCTCTGGCCTCCTTGGACATCGAACAGCCCGCATCCACCTTGGGTTCGCGAGGCGAGCGATACGCCGGATTGTTGGGGTTTAGCTGATTTGCGCGATGGCCCCTGCCCGCCTTGGACATCGGATTGCCCTGGCTTCCCTTGGATTTGCCACCACCTTTGCTTGGCATCGCACACGCCGACTCGTTCCTCTCCTTGCTCTCGGTTTTGTATGCCTGGGAAGCAGCCAATTCGCTTGAGTCGAAGCAAATTCAACACTGCCTGTGCTAACGATTTCCTCTTCTTACCGTTCGCGATGGCCGTTCGCAGATTCTCCCTGCTGTAGTCAATATATGTCCAGACTTGGGAGCCGGCAATGGGCGGGTGCAGTGTCAGTTGTAGGAGTGGAAGACGCAAGTTGAAGTGCGCCTTCGCTGGGATATTGAAGTTGAAGGTTTTTTGAAGATTTTCGAGTGCCGTTCCAGTTGGATTCGAGGACTCGCTAAGTCAAAACGCAGGAGGCTGGCTCCTCCCAAAGAATCTGCCGAAAGTAATGAAGGAAACGCACACAAAAACAACTGCATTCACTTGCCAAACTACAACGCCACACTGACGCGTTCGCATGGCCTAGTTACCGCGACGATCCCATCGCTTGTTCACTGACGCGCGCCTTGATCGCAGCTCAGTCGCTTCTCCTCCAGCTCTTCGTCTCCCTCTTCATCATAATCGGCTTCGTAGCATCCGTCTGGACTGAGCGTGGCGTCTTCGCCTCTAGCCGTCAGCGCGAGACGAGTAGTACGTTGGATTGTTCGGGTTGAGCTGGTTCGAGCGATTATCCGCAGCAGCGTGCGAGCTCGAGTGTCCTCCAGCATCATGTCCTCCGCTGCTATGCCCTCCGCCACCGTGTTCTCCGCCGCTATGTCCTCCTCCACTATGTCCTCCGCCGCTATGGCTTCCACCACCATGACCTCCACCTCCACCAGAGCCACCACCTTTCGAGCCGCCGCTGCCACCACCTTTCGAGCCGCCGCTGCCGCCACCTTTCCCCATGCTTGCCGTGTCGCCTTCTCTTTCTTGCTTGCTTTGTCTTCTGTGCTCCAAAGGAAATCCGTTTGTGAGCCACCGAAACAAGGCGGCGCCTTTGGCTTCATTCTTCTCCGCTAATTTCGTTGAAGCGTTAACGCAAATTCCCACCTTGAAGGAGGTGCTACGCCAGCTCTCGTGGCTTCCCAGACTGGGAACTCACGGGAGCGGGAGGCACATAACTGCCATACAGTTTCCGTCGTTGGCGGCAACCGAACGTGGACTTGTGGCAGTTGACCTGGGATTCGCACTCAGCGTTTAATCGGACTATATGCATACGATGACGAGCTAGCACTGCGCTTGAAGTGACGGTTCCCTCACAATTGTCTCCAGTGTATTGAAGAGGCAAGCCTACTTCTTACTGCTCTTGTACATTTCCAGCGCTCTCTTCGCCTGTTGAATCAGATCGTTCGACTTGCCGCCGCTTTCGTGGCTGCTGGAGCTCCCGTGGCTTTTGGCGTACATCTTCACCACCCCCAACGCCTGCTGAAACATCGGGTTGCTCTTGTCTCCGCTTTTGCTGCTGTGACTCTTGGCGTAGCTCTCCACGATTCTGATCGCCTGCTGAAGCATCTCGTCGCTGTTGCCGTCGCTCTTGTTGCCGTCGTGACTCTTGTTGTCGTGGCCGGCTTGGTTGCTCGAGTCTCCGTGGCCTGAGGTGAATTTCCCAGCCGCGTCCTTGGCCTTGTTGATGAGCGAGTCCATTCTGGGAGAAGTGAACGTGTCGACTTGGGGATAGCGTTGCAGAAAGGTGTCTTGCTCGCCAACGAGCAAAAGAAGCAATGGCGTCAAATACACAAGCGGCGCTCTCCCTCCTTCCTGTCAATTTCCATCAACCGCACCCAGCAGCCATGCGACAAGACACCGTGGGTGCGATTTGGTGGCAGAGATCAGCCACCAATACTCATTCTTGTCGCGGATTCGCGGCTGGCCAAAATCCAGCATAACTGGATGGAGTCATACCGCAATTTGATGGGCGCGTTTGCTCTGGAGCCTCGCTAACGGGAAGATGCCCATTGGCCAACAATCTACAACTGGCGAAGCAGCCTGATCTTACGTTAGTTATCCCAGCCGCCCACGCGTTCCCACCTTGAAGTTAGCGCTGCAGTTCATTCATTTGGTGTCTTATCTCTTTATGAGACGGGCGAAAATTACTATCCCCGAGTTCCCGAGTTGCAGCCAGTTCCCCAGAGGAATTCGCACGACTCGCGTTGCTAGCTGGAGGCCGGTCAGCCCAGCCCGCATCATCTTGCAACGTAGCTTTGCTTGTCAATCGGCTTCTGCTGGTGAAGCCAATGTGTGCGGTACCCACAGTTCACGAGTGTTGATGGGTTTCTATTATCACGAGAATCGGCAGCCTGAGCCTAGGATTCCAAAATGCACACCCGTCGAGTCACTTGCGTCGCCGCGAAGGCGAAGATTCGCCTCATGACGCTCTCTCTAAACCGGCAATGCTGTCCGTTCGAAGCCCTTCCGCTGGGGTTGACAACGCTCAGGAACGCGAGTCTGCACGGCAAAGGCAGATTCACAGGCGATAGATGCTCATTGTGGTGGGCCGTGAAATTTGGCACGAATCGAGGGAAGAACCTGGCGTCGAGGTGGAGCTCCAGGTAATTCAGCGTTTTGTTCGTGGTCAGCATGCGCACAAACGCTGTGATCATGCTCTCGTACTCAGCAGGGGACTCCTCGCTGACTTCTGGGCCCAGTTTCCCGACGCAGAGCTCGCGTAGATGCCGTGCAGCCTCGCGTTCCGGGTCGCTGAGCACATTTGCGAAAGCTTCGAGGCTCGCTGCGCTCACTTGGAAGGTCTCCATTGATAGTGATGAGATTTGGCAGTAGCCAGCGTCGTAGCCGTGCGTAAAAGCAAACATGTCTTCCACTTGAGCGCCATGAAGCTGCAGCTTCTCGAGTCTTGGACACGCGCGTAAGACGGCGCCAAGTCCCTTCTCTCGTAACTGATTCGTGTGCAGCACAAGACTCACGAGGCCACGCCCCACGAGCTGGAAGAACTCCGTGAGGACTTTGTCGTTCGGTTTCTCAGCCACTTCTACCACCAGCCCCAACTCGGTGATACCGTTTGTACCCTCAAAGAAGGAGAACGGCGACTCGAGAGTGGATCTGTCCTGCGCGACGTCTGGATGGACCCAACACTTGCCGTAACCTGATACGAGGATGTCCACCCACCCCTCGGCAGGATCGGGGCCTTCAGTATCATAGTAGCTTTCACTTGGACTGTCGTTCATGATCGCGAAGGTCGCGTCTTGTTCCAGGACCACCGAAGAATGCAGCCACTCGTCGTGACTGCAGATCGGCTCCAGGTAAATGACCGTGTCTTTCTGCAGCCGCACCAAGTCGTCCCCACCCTCAAACGCTTCATCCGAATCGGACTCCTCTTCATTTTCTGCGGTGCTTTTCGTCTCAAGCTCCTGACGCCGTTGAATCTCGTGCTCTGCCCAGAGCGGATCCAGCAGTTCCCGCGCCGGTCTACGAGAGTTCACTATGCAGGCGATCGCCATTACGTCCTCAGCGAGTAAATGCGGCTCATTAATCACCAATCGACGTACTGAAGACCTCGGTTCCCCGCTGTAGTTGATAGTGAAGAGTGCATACGCTAGCCATTTCCACTTGAGAGCACGGGCTCGAGAGGAGTCATCGGCGAATACCGACTCAAGCACGAGCTCTCTCACCCCCGAGGAGCCGCGAAGTGCCGAACAAAGAGCTGCGAAGCGACGGTCGTCGATACCCACATCATTCACAACGATTACCTCCACCGTACTGGAAGCTGGTGAAGCCTGGGGATGGTCACTCTCGAGCTCAGGAGAAGCCGTCGGAGCGAAGAGCTGGGCACGTGGCCCGCCCCCAGTGATGGCAAGCAGACAATCGGCCAATGGCTGACGAGGACACTCGTCGTCGTTCAGGAAATCTGTGGCTTTAAGCGGCAATTGCAGACACGACAACTTGCCACCAAGCGCCACGATCTCACGCAGTGTGCGAGCCACGGGCTCATTCAGCTCAAACGCCCGCAGATTGAGCTGCAGCGCCTCGAAGACGAACGGCGCCGTCTTATTGCCGCAGCTGAGTGCTCTTGTCGTATCTGCCGGGTCCTTTGCCGGGTCGTCGTCGTGATTCGACACGGTGTTCTCACTCTCCTTCTCTGGCTGCGAATCAGCAGCTGATTGAGTGGAAAGCACGGCTTGCAGCACGCGCAATACGCCCAGCAAGTACTGCGTGAGTCCATGCAGATCCATCTGGCGAGGCCAGAAGTGCAGACAGAACGGGATTGTCACGTTCTCCAGCGTATTGGAGCCATTCAAACCAGCCGCGATTTTCGCTACCTCCTGCTTCGCCAACACAAAGTCTTCGCTGGGTTCCTGAGTGCCATGTAGAGCGAAGAAGCTGTTGCAAAGCGCAGTAGGCCACAGCAGCGACTCCTTCGCGTGGTCATCCAAAACCAGGATCACGCGCGGCGCCAGGTACGCGTCAACATCCACAGGGTGGCCGGTCACGTGCAGATGGCCGAGCGCCACGCCACACTTATCGCGAAGAAGCTGTCGGAAGGCGGCGTTGTCGACTGTAGCCACGAGCGCCAGCAGCATCAGCGCCTCGCGCAGCTTCTGCACGTGGCCGGAGCTGGCGCTGCGGCGGTGCTTGGGCAGCGTGAGTAGCAGCCACCAAGGCGCGCGTAACACACTGCGAGCCGCGTCCAGCTCGCGCTCCTCGAGCTGCAGCCGTCCGCGTAGCAGCCTGCACCACGGGAACAGCACACTCCACGTGTCCATCGTCAGAGTAGGAGGCAGGGAAGGCGACAGAGCGGGGATCACAACGCAGACTCCACGATGGCCGAAGGAAGGCGGCCCATTCAGTATGACGGATCTTCGTGAGCGCTTCGGTGGTGGATACCGATTCGCCCGGTTTCCACCTAAATGGGTGGGTTCTAGGTGTTTTTCTGAGATGGAGTGATCGAACTTTTAAACCTTTTGAGGAACTGATGACCAGAATTCAAAAATGGGTTTGACACTTTTAAACCTACCCATTTGACGAAGTGAAATGGGCGCTGAATGAAGCAAGGTTTGAATGAAACAACCTCGACAATTTGCAAATGCGGGGGAAAAAATCAGGATCGTGGATTTAAGCCAATCAAAAGGGCAAACATAATTTCTGATTGGCGAATGGTATTTAAGTAGGGGAAGGGGATACTTTTTCGACGAAGGGCTGCAAAGAAATGGTGTCATTTCTTATTGATGGATGCTTCAGTATGATTCGTAGAAAAAGCGCTGCGACGTTTTGGCCAATCATAGGTATCTACTTACGTCAGCAGATCTGATTTGATTGACATGGCTCCTCCTCCTTGCTGATGGCAGGGCGTGGCGTCCCGCCAATATGCTTCAAGCGTTGGATGCGTTGGTTATGCTTGAAACTCCATTGCTTCGTGTAGTAATGTCCGATACAAGCTTTGCGCTATGCGCTTTATTTAAACAGGTGGACTGACATTACGGCGCGTGCTTTCTATGCCTTGCGCCGTCTCCACCGATGCGCCTCTCACTCCGAAGACGACAGGTCTACGAGGCCACGACAATCTCTTCCATGAGCGTGAGGTTCCTCGCGATGCCCTCGGCGCCGCTGACGAGACAGTTGAGCAGCAGCAACTCCTCCATCGTCACTCGCTCGAAGCGATGGCCTTCCATGAGCCACTCGACGTAAGCGGACTTCATCTGAGCTGCGATGTCGCTGGTCGTGAAGTCCTCCACGTTCAGCACATCGTGTTTGCGTCGAATGGGCGACGTCATCAAAGTGGACGCCCGCTTGGAGTAGACCGGCGCTCTCTTGGGTGTCTGTTGTGTTGACGCCGAAGCGCTCGTGACCCGACCGTTGTTGTGAGGAGTGGACGAGTCCAGCATACTCGCCGTGATGTTCACGGTGCCTGTGCCATTGGACGACGTGGCACTGCAACTGGCTCGAGACGCAGCCCGACTGTTCTCGTGGATGCCAGACAGCGCACTCTTAAGCACCGGAGCCTTGGGTTTCCGACGATGGTACACCTCCACTTCGAGCTTGAGGCCGTCCTCCAACGCCTCCATGAACTCCTCGAACGAGACCTTCCCGCTGCAATCCTTGTCCACGACTTCCATGAAGTCCTCCACGTACTTGTCGATCTCCTCTTGCTTCACAGCACCAGACTGAGCGAAGATCGTTTCCAACATGACAGCCACCTCATCCGCATCGATCTCTCCGCTGCAGTCCTGGTCAGCCAGTCGGAAGGCCTCCTTCATCTGCATGAAGATGGCTGTCTGCTCCGGGTCCGAGTACAGGAACGACTCGCCAAAGAGCATCTGCAGTGTGTTGAAGGTGTCGCCCACTGCCGACAGGAACTGGTTGCTGGCTAGCTGCCACTTGGCGTGCGTCGTCATGTCACCACTGACGTCCATCACCCGCGCACTCTCCGTGCTCATATCGCGGATGTCGACTGCGTTGGTGTGCACGAGTTTCTGCTTGACGCGGTAGTTGTACCATTGGATCAGCTTGTACAGCAGGTTGTTGTTGTTCAGCAGACGGTGTGAGCTGGTCAGTACGGCCTCGTACTTCTGCTTGGAGAACGCAGGCCGCCACAGTTGCGGCTCGTTGTCTGCCTCCTTCAGCAGCGCTTGCTGTTCCGCGAGCTGCGCTGGGATCTGCACCTGCAAGATGTGGCGCAATTCCTCCATGGTGTCCTCGCTCATCTTCCCGGAGCTCGATAGATGGTGACCGAAGAGCACCTCGAACGCCTTCTGCTGCAGCTTGAGCGTCTGCTGGATGTTCTTGCGTAACAAACTGGTTGCGCTCTCGGGACACATGGCCATCTCCACCAGAATGAACAGCACGAGACCCACCGAGGTCTGTGCCAAGCTGGAGTACGAACTGATCGCAATGGTGCTCGTGCTATCCGAGCTGTTATCGTAGCACACATCCGACTGGAGGAGCAGAATCCCTGCCGCAATGAAGGCCGAGACGACGCCAGCGTAGGCGCTATAGCCGCCGACAAAGTTCACATACATGGAGATCGCCACCCACACGAAGAGCACGACGTCCGACAGGAAGACGTTCAGGAACTGCGGGTTGCAGATCTGCGAGATGAAGAACTGGAAGACCGATGGCACGACGCTGCCTGCCACGACGCCACCCACTCGGTTCACTGTCACGCTGAAGGAACCGCCAATGTGGTTCCCCATCACATAGGCCACAGCCGCGGGCGTCGTGTTGCTGAAGTCGTAGACGTAGACGGCCAAGAAGATACCCATGACGATGGCCACGGACACCTTGACCGCCTCCAGGACGTGTGCTCGAGTGTACCGATGCATGAGAAAGAAGCTCTTGACGGACGACACGATGAACGACCGCGCGCGTCGGCCGCCCGTGAAGTCCTTCTTGTTGTGCATGTCTTGGAACTCGATCAGCGTACTACAGAACGAGTTGAGCGAGAAGAGGAACAGGTTCAACGGCACGTTGCCCTCGATGTCCTTGAGCGTCACCTTCTGGGTGCGCAACGTGCGGTTCTGAGCCGACCGGTAGCGATGCAGCGTGCTCTCCATCTGCATTTCCAGCTTCTTCATCGCTTGCAGCTCCAGTTCTACAGCCATCAGCACCACAAAACAGATGTGAGCAATAGGAATCACCACTACAAGATGATACTGGCACTTACGTTGAGCCGAAGCGTGGATTTCTTCCGAGATCTCGTTCAGCAGGTCGCCGGAGCGCATCTGGATGATGTAGATCTCACGCTGCAGCACCTTCATGTACATGAAGTGCAGTTGATCGTATTGCTCCAGTTGCATGGCGTTGTTGAGCGAGCGGAGGTCCGAGATGAGCGAGCCCACGAGTCGCACGTAGCTCTTCATGACGGAGCGATTGAACTTGAGCGCGAAGTGGAAGCCGAAGAGCTGCTCCCACCACACGTCGTCCATGAGCGCCAGCATCCGACGGTGACGCGCCGCCGCTGCGTCGAACTTGCGGTGCAGCTTGAGCTTGAGGAAGTTCATGTGGTCCACGTTCTTGTTCTTGAAGCAGTACGAGTCCACAATGACGTTCAGGAGATCCAGAATGTCCCCAGAAGCCTGCCGCGTTTCCTCGCGCAGTCGAGTGATTGCACTGTATCATCAGGATTCATACAAGCCTCGAGTCAGTCGACAAGCGAAGGAGGCGGTGAAGAGCAAGGCACGCACGTACAAAATGGGGTACGGGATGAACATGATGAGCAGCGAGATGAGGGTGCCCACGAAGCCCACGAGGAAGTACATCTCGAGGTTGTGTAGGATGTTGGTCGTCTGGAAGTACGAGTCCCCCGTGGCCTTCAGCTGCGTGGAGTCCAGCGGATCCGCCGGGTTGATGATCGTCAGCGCTGCACGACAACACAAATCCAGCATGTCAGTTCGCTCTAACATACCCGATGGTATCCATCCAGAAGGAGAGGAACGTACTGAAATAGAGGTTGTTGGCCAGCGCGAACTTCTTGGTGTTGTTCTCGAGCGGCAGCAGCAGGATGGCGGCAATGAAGAGCACCATCCAGGGCAGCACGGCGTAGAAATTGTGCAGATTCACCCAGTACGAGGTCGAGTTGAAGGACTTGGTGATCTGGAAGAAGCCGTCGAGCGGATCGTCGGCGCTGCTGTCGTAGGTGCGGACGTCCACATACAAGAAGAGCACGATGTTGTAGACGAGCGCCATGCCGACGCCGTAGAAGGCCTGGCAAACCTGCGTGAGCGTGGCGCCCACGTTCTTGCCCGTTGAGAAGATCACAGCCACGGCGCAGTAGCTGAGACCGCCCAGGTAATACCACGACGGGAAGAAGAACCACTTCTTGGCGTGCTCGTTGACTGAGTTGTAGTTCGGGTCCCGGGTCTGGATGAACGAGGCCACGATCACTCCGCACGCCACGCGTAGCGACAACTCCGCGTTCAGTCGGAACTCCGCTATTGACCAGGTAATTGGTAACACACAAGTTCGTTGACCAGTTAGCTGCCGACCCGACTGCCCTTGCTGACCTCAATGCCAAAGCAGGATACGTACGCGAGAACATATTCTGCTTCAACGACTTCTTCTGATCGCTGTCCATGTCGATCCGCAGCTTGGCCCCCTTCTCGTTAAAGTCTTCGCTGCCGATGGTTCCGACGCGGTTTCGAACGTGGACCGGACTGGCCATCTCGTCGTAGCCCTCGTCGTTCAGCGGCACTAGCGTGACACTGCGAACACACACACACAATCATGAGTTCAATTTTGCACAGGAACGCACACGACAGCAGCCTCGGCTTCGCGAGCAATAGAGAGCCGTAGTAAGCTGCACGTACTCGTCGTGGGCCGTCGAGATGTGCAGCGGCAGCTTGCTCTTGGCTTCCGCCATGCCTCCTTCCTTTTACAGCCTTTGGCTTGGCAAGTCCAGCGACGAAACACACGAGCCAAGCGAGTTTCGTCCACGCGCTGCAAATGCCGAAATGGCCAGAGCGAGCGTGCGGGAAGTCTCCGAGGCCAAGTGCAAACGCGCTCGTCGCCTGTCTATCCCTGACGCGATCCAGAGAGCGAGGAATGCGACGGAAGAGGTGCGTGGCCAGCCAGTCACACTGACCCGGGCCCATCCAGCCTTTCCACGCTCTTTGCACGCGGCGAGTAGGGTGACCAGCCCTAGACGCCCCATATGGACAAGTCGCCAGCGGCGTGACCATTGGTCAGATTTCTGATTTGCAACAGCGGAGACCCAATTCACGTGTCCACTGCATCAAGATAGGCGGTCTGCTTGATATCTTGGACGTTGCACAACGTTTGTTCACCGAAAATGTTCAGGAATTTTGCATTTCGGATGAGAAAGTCGCTTCATGAAGACGAATCGTGCCTTTTCAGAAGATTTTGAGCACAATTTTGGGAAGCGAAAACTCAACCCGAAATGAGTGATCGCAAAATGAAGGACTGTCGGGGAAGTATAGGCGATGTCTTGGGCGCCGCTAGCGCCATCGAGAGCCAAGGCGTTGATGGTCAGCTCTTGTGGGTGAAAAGCGGATGGTGGGCCATAGTCCTCGCAAGTGAAAATCCGATTTTGCTCCGTCTCTGAAGCCTTGCGCACCATTTTGGTGTCGCAAGGAGCCCAGTCTGCGCCCGCTCACCCAAACCGCTTGATTAAAATCGAACTCCGGCGCTCCGTATGATCCCCAGGAACGCCTTGGGTCAAGGCGCTCGCCTCTCTCATTTATCCAGTGGCGAGCGTGAGACTTCGAGGACCTGATGGCGCGAACGCATGCGGCTAGCGTCACGCAGGATTCGAGTTGCGCTCCTCAACTGGCATCTCGTTACAGCCAGACGCCAGTGAATCCAGGTCGGAATTACATGCGCAAGGCCTCGGACGAAGGCGCATTCCGATCACTGGCGCATCCACATACGACTGCCAGGTGTTACGCCTCAAACGGCCATCCTCATGGAGCAGCAACTGCATAAGGATGAGTGGGCGGAGCTGACGCCGGATATCTGGCGCTTCCTTCCTGACATTTGAGCCCTTGAACCTGCGCGCAGCATGAGACGTGGCATCAGCAGCACTGGCAGTGGCTGAGTCAGCCAATATGGCAGTGGTACTGCAGAAAGGTCATGTTGCCGCACTGTTGTCTTGCGGTGGACGACTGTGCTGGTGATAAGCGCTGCATGAGTGGGCAATGTTCAGAGTCTAGGCTTGCTGTGCGCCTTTCCAGCGCAATTGCGGGCTCGTGAGATACTTTCCTAGCGTCCATCAAGAGGGCACCTCGAGTTGCTCGGATGCTTGGCCGGTGGTTGCGCAGGAGATGACTTGTCTGGCCTCTCTTGGTCACTCCAACGATGGTTTTGCATGGGACCAGCGCGGTGAACTACGCTCCATGCCCGACAAATCAGCGTCTGGGGACGTTCCTCACCGCTCGTTGGCTTGGCGAGAGAGAACGGCAACAATAAGTGCTTCAAGCCGCAAACAGGCGGACTCGTTCAGCTTGCAGCCTTGCGATCACACGCGACGCATGCGCCGTAGCCACTTTGTGCAGAAACCGGTAGTACAGACGCGGACAGCAGCAGAAAGAGCGTCGGTCAAGAACAAGCGGTGTTAAGGTCCCGTTGACGAGTTAGCTGCGAGCTTCGATCGAAGGCGTCGCTCCCCAGGACGGAGATCGCAAGGTCCTAGACATCAATCTGGAAACCTGGCTGGCTGAAGAGCTGCGTCGTATAGCAGCGAAGGAGCGTCTGCGTTAGACCGACCACTGGTTGCTTTCATTCCTCTCTGCTCTTCTCCTTCGAGGAGTATGTTGCGATGTTCTTCGCGCTTCTACTCCCAGCATTCAAGCCAGCGGCTGGTATCAAAGCGATCCCAAAGCGCCGCTGCTCGTGTGGCCTATATTTTGGAGCTGGTGGGAAGTTTGGCCACCCGCCGTGCGATCGTTTTGATGCCCTTGCCAGATGACGTGCGTTCGAGGCCAGCTGCAGCCTTGATTTCCGCCAGGAGACTCTTTCGAATGCCATCGCGAGATCGAAAGGGAGAGTCTTCCAGTTTCTTGGACCCCCCTGGCAGCTCGAACAAGTCCAACAACGCCAGCAGGGAGCCGATACCCACATCCATCCACTCAGCGGGGGAATACTTCAGATAGAGTCGACTACCGCCTGGTGGCGCTGTCGGTCTTGCTAGCCGCAAGTTGTCAGGTTGAGTGCGCCTTGGCTGGCCATTCGAGCTTGAGCGTCTTGTTGATCCTGCAGCAGTTGAGGCTGCTAACGTCGGAGTCGATGATGACGACGCCATTGGTGAAGCCAGCGACGACGCGCGAAGGTTCCGACGCCCTTCATTGTAGTTACACTCTATGGTGTAGACGTAGGTCAACCCGGTGGCTTGGTACAGTGCAACACGGCTGCATCCTCGACGAGACGTTGTGGCATTATTATTGTCGCGGAGGTCGTGTCGAGTCATGTTCTCCTTGTCGAAAGAGCAGGCCATGTAGTCGAAAAACGGGGTCTGCAAGCCCACCAGTCGAGCGAAGAGCTGCGTTTGGACTTGACGATTGGTTGCGGCTTCTATCGCTTCACTGTTGGCTTCAGTATTGTTGCCATTCTCGAGTCCGTTGGGAAGATGGTTGTTCCCAAAGATGAAGCAGCCGCGGCGATTCGCGTGTGCGTGCAAGTCGAGATACACCACGTTTTCTTGTGCGGCGAGGGAGTTAGGACCTCCATAGTCATCGACAAGTTGCAGTAGAAGCTCCTTCAAAGCAAACACGGAAGGCGAGGCTTCCGGCTGCGGGTCTTCATACACTCGATTCAAATTGACGCCGCGTGTATCCGTGCGGTAGAAGCCTTGACAGACGCCGTCCGGATTCAGCATCGGGGTGATCTTGAACACAAAGTGGCGTCGCAGTGCAATGGCGCTCTCGTCCGTTGGGTGGAGCAGCAACTGCAGCATTCCGTCCAGCATGAAATTGGCGGGCGTCTCTCCAGAATGCACTCGCGCCGAGATGAGAACCGTCTTTTTCTGCTTGCAGTCGAATTGCAACGCACTCTCTGTCGGAGGTTGAGGCTGGTTCACCCTCCCTTGGTGCAACACGGCAGGCAAAGATCCTCGAGTTGAAGTGATGCCATCGTACGAAGAAATCGTGATCAAATCCACCCGCAAACCTTCCAGTGATCGGACCAACAGCTCACGATGATAGTAAATGGCAGACGACTTCAGCGGAGGGCTCCCAGAAATGCCGATTGGATTCGGGTGGAGTTCACCAGGAAGCATTGATGGCACAGCGAACTGCCGATCCAAGCTTGCAAGCTCCTCCTGCACTCGTGTGTATGTGTACGGGTAGCAAAAAGCGAACCGCACCCGTTCACGAGCGAACTTGAAGCGGTAGGTGAAAGTAACACGGATCTTTGCTTCACGTCTTGCTTCTGGCGACTTCGTCGTCAATTTTGGCGTGCGTTTGCCTTCTGAACCTCCTTCAGGCTCCACCGCTTCCTGTCCACTTTCTCCCCCTTCGTTGTCTTCGTCGAGCTGCTGCTGTTGTTGTTTGTCTGACAAACTCTCCGACGTCAATACGGAAGAACTGGAGGGGTCACTATCAGGACACAATTGCGTCGATGTCGTAGCCACCGGGACCAAATACTTCTCAAATTGCAGCGGCGTTGATAAGCGACTCCATCGCTTTTCATTCTGGAAAATGCACGGAGACAGGAGAGCGTCCTCTTCCTCCGCTACAACTTCCGAACAGCACATGACCGTGTACCCGTTCATAAATAATCCGCGCTGCGGATTCAGATTCGCGAGCACCAGCTGCACTTCCTGCGCTTGCTTGGTAGTCGTCTTGTTGGCGTCGCTAGTGGACGCCAAACCCCGCTGAATCTCGAAGTAGAACCACGTCGTGTAGCCCGTGGAGATGCCGAACGCCGCCGCATCTTCGGCCACTTGCACCTGGAACACGCCTGGCGTCGTTTGCTCTACACTCTCCATGTTGCCGCCGTCGAAGCGCGACGTGAACCTCAAGTCGCGGTCGGCGAACACGAACTCTTGTTTGCCTGGTCCCGTCGTGGCCACGCGCTGCAGCGTGGCGGCTTCGCGCTCGGTCTCATGACGGAAGCCGTCGCCTCCCGCCACAGTTGGCGCTCGTGTCGCCATCGCATCGCCACTGTGCGCCGTGCCAGAGCCAGCATGCAGATCGTGGGGAAGCGTCATGACGGCAACGCGCGCGCTCGATGCGAGCTAATTTCGGAATGGGCGGTTGCTGTTCAATCTTCAAGTTGCCGCAATTGACAAGAGGTGAGTGTTTTAGCCCGAAATCCCCGACATTGAGTTGTACCCTGAGGCTAATGACACAGAATCATATCGTGAACCTGTTTGCGAAAGATCGCCATGGAACGACTGCTCGTGTTGCAGAGACGAATTCGACACCAAGCGCGTTCATAACACAAGCATCGCCTCAGAGTCCCTTACCCCCACGCTTCGCTGAATGGAGTGGAACACTCCCCCCAGAGGAGCAGGTGGGTCGTCGAGGAGTAGGCCGGACATGTCCAGGCGCGCAGCTCGGAATCAGCTCACCCGCTTCACCGTGATCAAGACTACCCTCCATAGCTTCTGTAAGGAAAGCGCTGATAGACTCATTGAGCCACTGAATGCGGCGCTTCTGGCTATGAACAAGGCTACAACAGAGGCTTACATTCTGGCGAACCTCCATGTGCTTCGCCTGTGCGTCGAAGGTCTCCATGCACATCTCCAGTTTCCGACAGTGGATCAACTCTTTTTCGATCGTTGTCTATCTGCTGTGAGCACGGGGTGCCGAGAGCGGAAGGCGTGCGAAGATGCCCAACTGCAACAAACCATTGAACTTTACAAATCCTGGCGCCCCATCGGGTACGAGCCAGCTGACACGTCGTACCTGTCATCCGGGTGGATGTCGGCAACGGCGCAAATGATGGCTGTCAACACCAACAACGCGCTACTTCAAAATTTCGTCCCGCGGTTTCAGAAGTACCTGCGGCTAGAGTATCGGTTGACCAAAGCCGAGGCTCGTGACATGGTCAATCGAATAATAGCTGACTCATACGACGGCAGAGCGAACAGAAATGTGATCATGGAGTATCGCGCAGAAGTTCCTCGGCCATTTAGTGCCACCTTGGAAAAACCACATCTGCTCATTCCGCTCATGTTTACATTTCTGAAGAGCTTCGAGGCCCACCACCCGGTTGATGTGACGAGTGAGAATGCCGACCCGAAGATCGTGAAGCTGCTACGTCTCTACACCCTCCTTCCGCACAAGTCAGGATTCTGTCTCAGTTATTGCAAGATCAACACGACTGGTCTGCGTGGCCTGCTACTCCGGGCAAAAGCAGCGGACAGAACTGCTGATGACGTTCCGCCACAAACAACTTGGGGAGCGGACGAAGGACGTGTGGCGAATGAGCACTGGAGGGAATTGTTCAACATATCCACCTTCGAGACTTCAACCAGGAAGTTCGCCGGGGAAATAAGCACAGATGGCAAAGCAGTGAGCATTCTGATGCGGCGAAATGACTCCCCGACTGGACTTTCGTCGCACCAGCGTGCTTCGTCACCAGTTGACTCAGTTGACAGTGTTGACTACGAGCGATGGGGACTGGATCCCGGGCGGAAGGACCTATTTGTTGCAACAAACCAGTCAGGCGAACGAGCTCGTTGCTCTTCAAAGCAGTTCTACGAGGACGCACGCTACACTCACAGCAACAAAAAGGTGAAGGTTTGGCAGGAGAAGAACCACCGCGTGCATGACGTGATTCGGAACATGCCTTCAATGAAAACGATCCAGCTACACGCATTGGAAAGTTATGTGAGATTCCTGCTCCCCCAACTGGACCTTCTCTTCAGCTTCTACTCAGCCAAACGATTCCGGAATCTTCGTTTCAAGCGCCACATCTTCAAAGCAAAAAAGCTCCACGACATCTGCATTCAACTAACAGCTGTGTCCAAAGCTAATACAGCTGTTGGGTTTGGCGATTGGAGCAATCGTGACGCAGTAGGACTGATCAAACGATCGCCATCGGGTCCTGTCCAAGGACTGAAGCGTCAGCTGAGGCGCTACTGCAGAGTGATCGACATCGACGAATATCGGACCAGCAAAATCCACTCCGAGCCATCCTGCCATCGGTTGTTGACGAACCAAGTCTCGCTAATGCGCTTGGAGGACGGCAGCGTTCGCAAGAAGCGGGTGTACAAAGTGCTCCACTGCAAATTCAGTGGCTGTGGCATGACTGTCAACCGCGACGCAAACGCATCTGAAAATATGCTCATGCTGCTTGAGGCGCATTTGGGAGGCAGGGATAGACCGGCTGTCTTCTGTAGGTGAGCCAAAGTATAGTGTTCTGTTGTGCCTTTATGCAGATCGTCGTGCTCCGGCGCGGCTGTCTGTATAGAGGAGGCTTCGGAATAGCCACGCTACCAAATATGGTAGTCTGTGGCATAAGCCTGCGCTCTCGATATGTTGGAGGATCCAACATGCGGGAGTTGGAGGGTTAGGTGGATTCAAGGAAGGCGAACTTACGCTGCACGTTTTGTCTGGCCTCGAGCAAATCGCTAAGTACGATTGTAACGCTCCACGACATAAGTTGATTCTTATCCGAAATCGCATCGCCGGCAGGCAGGAACATCGCTGGACAAACATGTCGTGCATACCGGAAGCTGCGAAGGCTGCAGCCATCTCTGCTTTCCAGGCGCATGATTGGAACTCACATGTCCAGCATAGCGGTCCCACGACTACAAAAAGGAGGTGGGGCCATGATAACGGCGCGTCCGCATTGGTGCCGCCACTAGCCTTCATAATCACCAAAGCGACGTAAACTGTATATCCCCTCTCGATAAGAACCTATGGTCCTGCGCCTCTAAATTGCAGAAGTACGGTACTCGTCCCTATGGAATCCAGGCAATCCGCGCGCCGTTCAAAACCTGAAGGCAACATTCACTCTTTGCACAGAAAGGGGAGAAAGCGGAAAGAACCCTGCACGTCGAAGGGATCAGCAGGTGCGCTTGGCGTCTTCCCCCCTCTGTTTCGCTACGGATATGCGTCTGCCGTGCGCCTGGCGGTCGCAGCAGGCCTGCCATCGCTTATATGTCCGCTTTGCGCTCGAAATCCCCGCTTCTAACGGCATTTCCCATGATGTTCTGCGCATTTTTCCAGATTTAGTCGGCGGAACCTGTCGCTTGCAGACTCCATAACACCCATAAGGGACGTGCCCATGGCGACAACGGGACTTGCGGCATCTTCGAATGGACGCAATGGCGGCGCGGGGGTGCGCACAGGGTTTGCTCCCGTGGGGAAGAAGCAGGAGCGCAGCAACAGCGGCTCGGGCATGAAGCTCGGCGCCAAGAAGAAGAAGATGACCATCAAGCCGTTCAAAGTGACGCCCAAGCTGCCCGAGTCCTTCGAGGAGGACACGTGGAAGAAGCTGGAGGCTGCTGTCCATGCTGTGCATGCGAAGCAGACCACGGCGCTCAGTCGCGAGGAGCTCTACCGCTCCGTGGAGGACATGTGCACCTGGAAGATGGCCTCTCGGTATGTGGATCTCACTCTACTGGATGGTGTAGGGGATGTATACTGATACGAACGCATGTATTCGTTTGCTGCAGGTTGTACACACGGCTGGAGGGGACGTGCGCTGCTCATATCCGGTCGCGGGTGGAGCAATTGCTGGCGTATACGGGCGGGGACGTGAATCTGTTCCTGGAGGCGGTCCACAGTCTGTGGGAGGACCATTGTGAAGACATGCTGGTGATCCGCACCATCTTCCTCTATTTGGACCGCACTTACGTGATGCAGACGCCGCACATTGCGTCCATTTGGGATATGGGTCTCAACTCGGTGCGTGAGAATCTGGTGCAGCGCCGCAGTCTGGAAACGAAGCTGATCGACGCGCTGCTGGAGCTCGTGGAGCACGAACGGAAGGGCGAGGCCATCACCCGCAGTTTCCTCTACAATTTGCTACGCATGCTGCTGTCCTTGCATTTGTATCACGCGGACTTTGAGACGCCGTTCTTGATGGCGTCGGAGCGGTTCTACCTGCAGGAGGGGGCGACGGCTGTCGAGTCCAGCAGCGTACCGCAATTCCTACTGCATGTGGAGAAACGGCTCCACGAAGAGAACGACCGTGTGATTCACTACCTGGACGCATCGACGAAGAAGCAGCTGATTGCTGCGGTGGAAAACAAGCTGCTGAAACCTCACGTGGCTACACTATTGGAGCGCGGCTTCGATGAGCTGATGGAAGGAGGGCGGATCGACGACTTGAAGCGGATGTATGCGCTTTTCGCTCGCGTGGATGCCATCACGGACCTGAAAACGGCCTTCTCGAACTACATTCGCAAGAACGTTGAGAAGTTGGTGGTCGACCTGCAGCAGGATAAGACGTTTGTGGAGAAAGTACTGAAGCTGAAGGCCGATTTGGATACGGTCCTGAGCAACTCCTTCCAGGCCAACACGGACTTCTCGTTCGCGATGAAGTCGGCCATGGAGTACGCGATCAATGTGCGCGCGAACCGCCCTGCGGAGCTGGTGGCCAAGTACGTGGACTCGAAACTCCGCATGGGCAACAAGGGCGGATCCGAGACGGAAGTGGAGAGCCTGCTGGACCGCGTGATGGTGATCTTCCGGTACATCCAGGGCAAGGATGTGTTCGAAGCGTTCTACAAGAAGGATCTGGCCAAACGGCTGTTGGTGGGCAAGAGCGCCTCGTTTGACTTGGAGAAGCTCATGCTCTCGAAGCTGAAGACAGAGTGTGGCAGCTCCTTTACGAACAAGGTGAGTGACCGGGCGTTGGGTAGCTTGTGTGCGTTTCCGATGCGATGTATCTGACTCCTACTATGTTTGTGGGGGATAGCTGGAAGGCATGTTCAAGGACATCGACCTGTCGCAGAACGTGATGACCCAGTTCCAGCAGCACGCTGCCAGCAGGTATGTTCCCTGCTCTTTATCCGTCGATACACATCGAAAGGTTATCGGTCTGACGTCTGACTCGTCCTGTAGACTCGCGTTGGAGACACTGGCGAGTGGGAACCGGAACTCGCCTGACATGCAAGTGCAAGTGCTGACGACGGGGTTCTGGCCGCCATACGCGGCTGTGGACATCAATTTGCCGGCTTCGCTGGTGCCTCTGAAGGAGATTTTCGATCAATTCTACTCGTCGAAATACCAAGGTCGCCAGCTGCAATGGCAGCATTCGCTGGCGCAATGCGTCGTGAAGGCCTCCTTCCCCATGGCCAAGAAGGAGCTCGTGGTGTCGTTGTATCAGACGGTGGTGCTGCTGTGCTTCAACGGCACGGACTCGTTGGGCTTCAAGGAGATCAAGGAGCAGACGCGGATCGAAGACGGCGAGTTACGACGAACGCTGCAATCTCTCGCGTGCGGGAAGACGCGCGTGCTGCAGAAGGTGCCCAAGGGGAAAGAGGTGAACGACAACGATTCGTTCGTGTTCAACGCCGGCTTCACGAACCAGTTGTTCCGTATCAAGATCAACTCGATCCAGATGAAGGAGACCAAGAAGGAGAACGAAGACACGCACGAGCGCGTGTTCCGGGACCGGCAGTACCAGGTGGACGCGGCCATTGTGCGCATCATGAAGGCGCGCAAGAAGCTTTCGCACGCGCTGCTGATGACGGAGATCTTCACGCAAGTGCGCTTCCCCGCGAAGGCCGCCGACATTAAGCGCCGCATCGAGAGTCTCATCGACCGGGAGTATCTGGAGCGAGACCCCAACAACGCCCAGGTGTACAATTATTTAGCGTAAGCTCGACCTCAGCGGGGCCAAGGAACTGTATCCGACAGAGAGCGGCGGGGAGGAAGCATTGGGTGCGAGTGAATGGATAATTGTACGTTGGGATTTCTTCTGGTAAATATTGAGCTGTCTATGGAGACGACCTCATTCCTCGTCTTCCTCGTCCGAACTGTCATCTCGCAGGCGGTACTGCAACAAGACGGGGAAGATTTTACATAGCGCTTCTTCGCCGTTCGCTGGTGTCTATATGAACAGCACAAGCGCAAATGACATACAGCCGATAGTGAGCTTCAGTGTCGCGTTACATGCACTGAGTTCTTGAGATATGCCCACCTTGCACCCGGTTATGACGATTTTGCCCGAGACGAAGATGAGCAACGTGCACTTGGGCTCCAGCATGCGGTAGATGAGGCCCGGGAACAGCTCCGGCTCGTACTAACGGATGCCACGAGCAAATGACACGTCCAAAGGTCAGCTCTTGTGCTTCACATGAGCGCAAAGTGAGCGGGAGGGTGCGTGACGTACAGTGCAGAAGCGCGAGTGCTCTCGCGCTAGACCTTCCAGCCGCGCTTTGAAGCCCACGTCGGTGGAGCCCACCACGTTGGAGACGTGGAAATACGCGATGTCGCTTGGAAAAGAGACTTTCTACCGTGCGGAACACATCAACAGCACCAGGTGAGCATAACGCGAGCTTGTATGGCGAATTGCCACGCATCCGAGACGCATGCGACACCTTCAAGATGGAGCTGAACTTGTCGGCGGCCACGCGAGCATCTTCCGGGCTCTTGGCGCCTACCACGACGAACTCCACAGCAAAACACGCAGTTAGCTGTTAGTGCCAGCTGATTGACGACCAGTATTGGGCAGGATGCACGCACTTTGCCGCTTCTGTAGACCAGCAGCGTCGCGCGAGGAGACTGGAACCGCATGACCAACGCATTGAAGCCCTTCAACATCAGTCACACGCTCAACTACGTCAGGAAATCACGGCCAGAACGCATGGAATCAATGCATATACCACTGCAATGGCCATCTAAGTGGGTGGAGCGTACTCTTGGCGTGTAGTCAGCATTGCGGACCAGCAACGCGAGCCGCTTGACGTCGATCGGCGAGCGGATGCAGCCGCTGCCGAGGACGTTTCTGCGGATTCAGAGCCACTGATACGTCAGCTTGCACTCATTTCATGACTGCAGATGATAGGGACGTGCGTACACCACTCGATAGGCCACGCCTTCCTCTGCAAGCCGAGCAGGCGACCATGGAAGCTCGTCCCCGTCGTCCATGCTGCCGCTGTCATCTCTTCCATTCATAACGCGGTTGTTGCTTGAATGTTCATCCCGCAGGCCATGGAGCGACTGGATTGGTCCATTATGCTCAGTTGCGCCCTTTGATTGGCTAAAACGGAATGGCATTCTGGCAGACATCAAGACCGCTCAGATGTTCTCAGATTTTCTGAAGACCAGCGGCGGTCAAGCTCCGAGGTTGCGAGGTTGCGAGGCTGCTCGTGACGCTCATCAATAAACAGGGCGGGAAGGCAGCAAGCGAGGATTTCGGTGATTCGAGTTGATGTGGCGATCGCCTTTTCTGTGAGCCGTTCATCCTCTTCCAGCCAAAAACGCTGCTTGGTGTCGCCGGAGATGGCTACATCTACATGCACTCGCCTGTCAAACACTGCTGCTTCGTCTTCTTGAGGTGATACCCACACTGCTGGAGACAGAGAATCTTCTCAACCGAAATACTCGCTTGCTATTCTTTAAGGCATCAAGAACGGCCATGGCGATGGAAAACGTCGAGCTCCTGCAGACGACATCGGTATCAACATCCGAATACTCGAAGGACGCTGGCATTTTCGCATCTTCGGTAGAACCTGCACATGGTATCCGCTTGACGACCGTTCCACACGCGACAAGGTAAGCCGAGTGCGCGTGTGATATGCCAGGCGAAGAGAAATGAAGCTGGACTGTGCCTCTGCGCCGCCATTCCCATCCACCAAAAGCCGCTGCAGCCTCTTCCCAGCTTGCGTGTTCGTGCATCCCCCGCGTGGAATCGCACTCACAAGAAAATGTTGGGGCGATAGGGCAAAAGCGAGCAAATCCTCCGTTGATGGATCTGGTGCTCGCATATTTCACGAAATTGCTGTCCCACACACGAAAATAAGGTCGGAGACCGAGCGTCTATGTCGCGAAACCCCGTCGCTCTTGATTTACGCAGTCAGAAATGGAGCAGGGAGATATTGCTAACGCCAACCACGACGTCGAGCAGCGGATGGTGCTTCTGACTAGATCTCGAGGTCACTTCATCACCTCCTTGCAGTCTCTTCCCCCCTCCTTCGAGCATGCATGCAGCCTTGCAAGGCCAAGATGCCTCTCTGGAAGTAAGCAATGGAGTCAGCCAAATCCGTCTAAAGTCGAAAATAAGAAGTCGCATGCTTGTCGCGGCGCTTCGCCTCAAGATTCCATCCACCCAGCGGCTGCCGTTCGCTGCACAAGTGAGTCACGTGCGCACTTCCAGTCCTTGACCACATGTCAAAACACCAAGCAGCCATGCGTCTCGAAGGAATATGGCTCGAGCCGCCTCCCACATGGAGCTTTCGCCGGCATGTCTCTGTGTCAAAACCAATAGAAACGCGATGCTTTACACCTTTTTCTGCCTTGTCGTCGCTTTGCACAAGTCGCTGAGTTGGTTTCGGGTGCGAGACCGGGTCTTACGAGTGGGTACGAGCCATGCGCGCGAGGGATGCGCGGAAGGCTCAGTTCAGCACCAAGAAGCGAAACTGCTTTGGTCACTCTGTCAGTCTGCGCAGTCTTCGTCATTCTGGAATTCGCAGCTCAGTCCGCACCCGACTTCCAAGCCCAAGCTCCCGCCGGCCAACACCTCCACTTCCAACCCCACCGCTATCAATAACGATGCAGACCGCTCTCATGCTCGCGCTCAAGCAGACCGTCGCTGTCGCCGCCCCGCGCATGGCCGCCGCAATGGCTCCCTCCATCCAGGTTGCGCTGATGAGTACTCAGCGCACTCTCTCCACTCAGGCCCAGGAAAACCGGCGCCCGGCCCTCTTCCGGTATGTTCCAGGCTTCGTTCTGTGGCAGTTGCTCCTCCCGATTACTTGTGGCAGCTCGGTACTAACTTTGGATGCGAACGCGTGCCATTGTGTTCTGCAGCAAGGACGATGAGAAGGAAATGCGCAAGTTGCTGCGGAAGATCCACCTCCAAGCGTGTCTGGTGCGTTCTTGTGCTCTTTGTGGAGTGGCGTGTCGTCGAAAGGATCGTTTTGCTCATGCTCGTGCTTCGTGTTATTTCAGAACGACAAGGCCGGCATGAAGATGCACATCGAGCACGACAAGAAGACGCTGGCGGAGATCCCCGGCCTCGTGCCCGGCGTGGACCTGAACCAGGAGCAAGTGAACGCGCTTCTGAACTGGAAGCACTTGTACTAAGGTACTGCAGCTTCGTGGTCTTCATGGGAGGGGAGGGGAGACACAACCCGCCAGAGAGGCCGAGCTCCAATTCGGAGTCTGGCAGCTTCCGCGCATGCCACCTCGCCCCTTCCCCCCATTCGTCTGGGTTCGCTGTTGACGTCGGGAGGCAGCCAGTCAACTCTTTTGGATCTGGCTGGCCCTGCTCGCGGCGCGGACCCGACCCCGAAAACTACGTAGACCTCCTCGCTGCACGTACATGTCCCTACACCCCCGCTCCCCTCGCGACGCGGCCCGCAACGACGATGCTTTACGTTTGGTAGCAGCATCCTACAACCGATTTTGGCAGTGCTCCATCATCTTGTAGCCTATCCTCATTTATATTCTCGCGCAGTTCTGGCGTTGGCCGACTCGGAAATCAATAGATTTTTGACCATGCGGACTCTAATTACATTTGGCTCGTTTGCTTTCTTATGCGAGCATTGATAGTGATGGCATCCGCGCAGAGTTCAAAGCGAAACCAATGCATTTGCCGTCTTGAGCAAATAGGACGAAAGTGACGCCTCTGGCTGTTGTTGTGCAGGCATGATTGTCGAGAAGTGCTTCAGGATTGGAGCTCGCTGAAGAAGACGTCGGTCGAATCGATCCATTCCAAAAATCTGATAATGAAGGTCCAGATTTTTGGAATGGATCGATTCTTTTATCGTAAGCTACCGGTATTTTGTCGATGACCAGTCGGATTTCGGAAGAGTATACGCATGTATACCTTCCATTTTGACATTCGTATGGTCGAACCTGACGCAGCCGCTGGTTTTTACACAGGGTAAGATCCGGTGGTATCAGGGTTACAGAACCGATTGCACACGAAGGCGCGTGGCATGCTCGGATTGATCTCCTTGTTGTTCTCCGTGTTGGGTAAACAAACAGGCACGCCGTGCGTACCCTGGTCCGACAGCATCTGCGAGTCGCAGACTGCGTCCTCCAGATTTTGGACCAGACCTTTGGCCATTCTAAATAAGAATAGAACTGCATACACTTACCGGTACAGGTATAACTTGCTGCCTCCACAAATACAGCATTGATCAGATCCCTTGCGTTAGATCCACGCTGCTTCTCTTCTGCTTGGCCTGATGAGGTGTTGCGGTGTTGCGGTGTTGCTTGGGCAGGACCAAGACAAGGCGGGATCGATCGTTGCTGCCAGGTTGCTTCCGATGCACTTGTCTGCCGTATACCTCCTCGGTCCTTGTCGCTAACCCTTTGAGTGTGTGGCAGCAGCGCTTCTCGGGGCAACCTGGGTGCTTCAAGGTCAAGCCCGTAAGAACGTCGCGTTTTTTACGCCCGGAAGGGAGAGAGGCATGTAATTACGGTTTGAAGTGTGGGGCGGAGGCGTGTCTTTGCCGGCACGTGTGGCTCTGCGGATACGATACGGGGGGCCCGCGCTATCATTTGCTTGAGCCAGCGAGCAGTATCGCCAGTACAGAACAACAGAAGAAACTCAAGAACTCGAACCATGCTTGCCGCTCGTCGCGCCGCCGCCGTCGCCGCCCAGAAGCGCGTGGCCTTCGCCTCCCCCATGCAGGCCGCCGGCCTCTCGGACTTGAAGGACAAGGAGAAAGCCGCCGAAGCCGTCTTCTTCAAGTACGGCCGCAGTAGATCCGTGGAGCTTCACGACGTTTGGCTCGTTTTTATTATGATCCGACGAGGCTAATGAGGTGTGCTTTTGCGTGCTTGTGCTCTGCAGCAAGGAGGACGAGAAGGCGCTGCGTAAGCTGCTGCAGAAGATGAAGGGCCAGACCGACGTGAACGACAAGAAGGGGCTGAAGGACCACGTGGAGCACGACAAGAAGGGCCTGAGCTCCATCCCCGGGCTGGATCTGAGCGCGGAACAGGTCCAGGCGCTGCTCAAGTGGAAGCACCAGCAGTAAGGCGGCGTGGCTGCTGATGCCCTCTCTGTCGTCTTCTCTCCGCTTCGTCCCACCCCAAGTCTACCATTTTAGCTCGACGCAGCAGCAGAGCGATGCACAGGAAACACAACTACTACTAACAAAAGCGACGGGGACCGTCGGTGTTTTTTTTTGCGTCTCGCGCGCTGTTGCGTTCGTGTTTGGCCGTCGGGTGAGGCTCAAGTGACGTCTGGCTGGCTTCCGGAGGGAAAAGAAACCTGAGAGGAGGAGAGCGAGGACGAAGGAGATAGACGGAGAGCGACAGCAGCAGCTTGGAGCAAGATCCCGTCCCCACACACTCAAAACAATAAAAAGCCAACATCAAAGTTAATTAACGAATCCGCTGCTGCTCCAGTTGCGAGGCTCTTGGCTTGCCTGCGTTGTGCATCTACTGCAGTATCTGTCATCCTCGTACCGACGCGGTTGCTAAAGTCAGTTGGGAGTTCTGTCTCCAAAGTGTCGACGAATACAGGTTGCTTTCTGGTGGACGAGTCGGTAGAGCTTGTACTGTCGTGCTCTAATCTGTGCGGTTCTCTCTTGCGTGCCGCCTCTGCTTTCGTCGTTATTGAGGCAGCCAGCAGGTCCTTAATGCTGCCACTCAGTCAGCTTGTGTGCTCCTGACCGACGTAGATAGATGTGGCGGATGGCGCTCTCAACTGGACTCGAATGCGGTGATCTCCGCTTGGAGTTTGTCCATTTCGGCGGCAATCTCGCTGCGCTGCTTGCGAGCAGTCTCCAGCATTTGCTTGAAACGATTCTTCACAAGACACATATCGAGGACACACAAGCAGTCATCAAACGGGAAGTTAGCACGACGGGCAACGAACGATACATCTAGCGTCCCTCTTCAAGATGTCTGACGGACGCACCTTGACCACGATGTTGGAGTTGGCGTCAACCTTTGCGCTGAGCTCGCTTATGTCGCGGTCAGCATCGCGCAGCGACTTCTGCAGCTTCTCGCGGATCGGCAGCAGCTTGAGATAGGCCGGATCGCTCAGGTACACTTGGCGAGGAGGCTCCGGAGCGGCTGGTTTGGTGTCCATGCCATCGAGAATGTCGTCTTCCAGCATGTCCACTTCCTTGTCTTCGTCATGATCACGACCATGCTGCATAGGCGACATCCCCGGACTGGGCGTGGGGGCGAAGGCTGGCGAGCGCTGCACGGACGCCCGTCCGTCCGCTTGGGACTCGGCCTCCGAGCCAATGTCCGTGACCAGCGGTGTGTTCAAAGCAGACGCATTCGCGGTGCCTGGCATCGTGCTGGTGCCAGCGCTGAGCGGCGACGTCTTTTGTTGTTTGGTGGGCGGCTCCGCCGACAGCGTGAGGTACTCGGGGTGCTCGCGGATGAGCTCCATCTCGTCCGTGATCAGGATCCCGTTCGGGTGATCAGCATCCGCCATCCAGTCGTAAAAGTCCACCAGTTCCTCATGCACGTCTTCGATCGCACCGCCTTGAATGATCTTCACCAGATCTTCCTCCACACGGGCAACATCGTTTTTCTGCGAGCCGTGGGCAAGTTACAGAACACATGAATATAAATGAATGCACCCAGCCATCGCCGTACAGAAGCATAGGGCATCAGGGTGTCGAAGTGGACAGATAGGCCGATGAGTCTTACCGGGAAGGGCGTGTACTTCTTGGTTTTCTCGTACTTCCGCTTCACAACGTTGGTGTTGGGCGGTGTCACGCCGCTAGAAACCTCCTCCTGCGTCTCCAGCAGCTTCTGCTCCTCCTCTTTATCCGTCACTACAAAGATCTGCAGGCACGCAACAGAAAACATCAGACTCGGTGTGAATATCGCGTCCCGGACAGCATTGATGCTCGCGCATATGCAGTAGCTGTCGTATCGCGGCCAGCAGAAGACGACGGTGTACTCCTCACCTGTCCGATCTCGCCGCTTTTGTAGAAGAAGTTGTCGTCGTACGTCTTGTGGGTCTCCAGGATGCACGGCAACTGAGCTGCGATCCCACCGATGCATCCATGCAGCAACACAACGCGTTAGTCATCCGTTCCAACCCATCGAGCACTAGCAAACGCCAGCGATAGCGAGCACGAAGAGCGACGCAGAACTCCCCAAAACAGGAGCACGAGAGATAGAGAGACGCACAGATTTTGGCGGGGTACTCCTTGCCGTTCACCTGCAGCTTGAAGTGCTTGTTATCAGCTGTAAATCGTCACACAAGGCACCGGTCCGCCAGTCAGTCAATCGCATTTGTGGAAGGAGTGCTTAAGGTGAACTGGTAGCTTCCACACAACAGCGTAAAGTCACAGAGCCGATGAGAGGGGGTGCGCACCTCCTGACACCATCTCGACGTTGGCGGAGTCTCCATTGGCGATGCCAGTGCGGACTTCCTGCGCCAGCCGCTTGGGCAATTGGAGGAGATACTGCTCCATCGTTCTTTTCGAGGGCGGCTTATGAGGAGGTTACGCCACCAAGCGCCAGAGGCCAGAGGTTACGCGAAAAGGGTTCGGAAGTGAATGTTACCGATAAATTCGTCATGAAAACCGTCATAAATACCGGTATCGGTATTTTTCGCTGAAAGTTTCAAGTTGTGGACGCCGCATCATCACTGCCAGGAAGCGCTTGCGTGACGATTACCCCCGCCGCAGACTGACCCACAGCACCGAGGGGGCCTGTACCATCCATATCCATGGGATTCCTCATCAGTTTCGCTTCGGTATGGCGCATACCAGTGAGGATACTCGCAATCACCTCATGCCATCCAGTGACCACACAAGGAGCTAACCACCCTCCTGCCCCGTTCTTCGTCTTGGTCTCGCCACCTATGGAACTGCGGAATGATGGGCTCGCTGCTGACACACAGCGTTCCGAGGCAACATGCCACCACCACACTCTTTCGCCTCTTTCTTTTCTGCAGGACGCGACACACATTCTGGCCGCTTCGTGGGTTGAGTGGGCCACCACCATCACTCCCCGTTTTACAGCCGCACGAAACCTCTTACAATGCGTACCCTGAAAGCGTTTCCCCTCCCGAACTCCATTTTAGCCTGCATATTCCCCCTGAAATCGAATGGAGCCCGCACCCGATCCAACAGGCACCGACTGTTGGTCTCGCTCACTTCCGCTTTCGCTCTCCGGGTCCAAGTCGCACTCCCGCACTCGTTGGGGCAAGATGGCGAGCAAGTTGCAAGTGTCGACCGCGGACGTGAAGGCCAAGGCGCTGGCAGATGGAGAGAAGCAGCCGCTGCTTGCGGACGTTCACGTCTCGCTGCCGCTTGACGGCGCCCCGCATCGCTCTTCGGGGCTCGGGGACCGCTACCCGTCGCAGGACGCAACGTGCTGGTCGGCGGCGCTTTTCTCGTGGGTGACGCCAGTGATGGAGCTGGGCAACGAGCGGCCGCTGGAGCACGAGGATCTGTACCAGCTGGACCCGGCCAATCGGGCGCATGACGTGGCCGCCAAGTTCCAGGCGGCGTGGCGTCGCCAGCGCGAGAAGGCGTCCGGCTCGCCCAGTCTGTCGTGGGCGCTGGCGTCGTGCTTCGGCGGCCAGATCGCCAAGGCTGGCGTGCTCAAGCTCGGCCACGACTCACTGCAGTTCGTGGGGCCCATGCTGATCAAGGAGATCATCGCGTATCTGCAGAACCCGGAGGCGCCGCTGAGCGAGGGCCTGCTCTACGCGGCGATCGTGTTTGTGTCGGGGGTCATGCAGTCGTTCTTGCTGCGCAACTACTTCTTCCACTGCTTCGAGTCGGGCATGCGTGTGCGCTCGGCCATCTGCACGGCCGTGTATGGCAAGTCTCTGGTCTTGTCGGCTGCCGCGCGCCAGAAGAAGACCACGGGCGAGATCACGAACCTCATGTCCATTGATGCCCAGCGCCTGCAGGAGCTGTCCACCTTCATCAATAGCGTGTGGTTCTCCGTCTTCCAGATCGTGGTGGCGTGCTATCTGCTGTGGCGGCAGATCGGCCCCGCCACGTTCGCTGGTGTGGCTGTGATCATCCTGATGCTGCCGGTTACCGCTGGTATCTCGAAGCTCATGCGTCGCCTGCAGCTGCGACTCATGAAGGTCAAGGATGAACGCATCAAGATCTGTAACGAAGTGCTGGCCGGCATGAAGGTGATCAAGCTGCAGGCTTGGGAGCACTCGTTCACCAAGCGCGTGCTGGAGTTCCGCAGCGAGGAACTGAGCAAGCTGCGCACGTACATCTACGCGCGTAGTGGTTCCATGACGCTCTTCTCAGCCATTCCGTCGATCGTGACCGTGGCTTCCTTCTGGACTTACGTCAAACTGGGCAACACGCTGGATGTGGGCACGGCGCTCACGTCGCTGGCGCTCTTCAACATCCTGCGCTTCCCGCTCTTCATGCTGCCGCAGGTGCTCAACTCGATCGTCGAGGCCAGCGTGAGTATCGACCGCCTAAGCTCCTACTTTCTAGAGGAGGAGCGCGAGCAGGTCGGACCTGGAGACCTCGACCGCGTGGCCATCCGCATGACCAACGCCGACTTCATGTGGGAGACGTCGCTTGGATCCTCTTCGTCCTCACCGTCGTCGTCGTCTGGATCGGCGGCAGAGGACAGTTTGCTGCTGGAGGACTCGATCTTGGACAAGGAGGCTCTCGGCGGAGGTGACAGCCTCCCGGTGCTGCAGAACGTGTCGCTCGAAGCTCACTCAGGCGATCTGATCGCCGTCGTGGGACACGTGGGGGCTGGTAAGTCGACGCTCCTCAGCGGAATCTTAGGCGATGCACGCTGCAGTCGCGGCGGCGTTAATCTGCGCGGCTCGGTCGCCTACGTCTCGCAGCAGCCGTTCATCCAGAATGCTACAGTGAAAGAGAACATTTGCTTCGGCTTGCCCTTCGATGAGGAGCGGTACTTCGAGGCGCTGCGCGTGAGCTCCATGCAGAAGGACCTAGCTGTGCTGCCTGGTGGGGATCTGACAGAGATCGGTGAGAAAGGCATCAATCTCAGTGGTGGTCAGCGAACTCGAGTGGCGCTCGCGCGCGCGGTGTACCAGGACGCAGACATCTACCTACTGGACGATATCTTGTCGGCGGTGGATAGCCATGTGGGTCACGACATCTTCATGGACTGCATTAAAAAGTGCTTGAAGAACAAGCTTGTGGTGCTGGTTACTCACGGCCTGACATTCCTGAGCGAGTGCAACCATATCGTGGTGCTGGAGCACGGCACGATCGTGGAGCACGGCGCATATGACGAGCTGATGGAGAAGAGTGGAGGCCTGCTCATGGACCTCGTGGCCAAGTACAAGGATCAGGACCAACAGCAAGAGCCGCACACGATCGAAGAAGTTGAAGACGATGTTGCGTTGGAAGAGCTGGAGGAGGACGAGGAGGATAATCCGACGCCTGAGCGGTTCGCCCGTCGCTCGAGTCGCTCGTCTGTGCGTAGCGAGCTGACCAACGAAGGTGGCGAAGTGAAAGAGGGCCAGTTGATAGCGGATGAGGACCGCTCCGTGGGTGACGTGGCGTGGCAGGTGTACAAGACGTGGATCCTGGCGTTTGGCGGAATCTCCGCTGGCCTGCTGGTGATCGTGGTGTTTATCATCACGCAGGCCTTGAATTTGGTGGCCACTTGGTGGCTCTCATACTGGTCGGAGCACTCGCAGGTCAAGGACGTCAAAGGAAAGACGGCGGATCCGCAGTCACAAATGTTCTACGTGTACGTGTACATGGGGCTAAACGTCGTGTATGCCGTGGCGCTGTACTTCCGCGCTATCACAACGTACAAGGGTGGACTGCGCGCGAGCCGGTCGTTGTTCCAAAACCTGCTCGCTCGCATCTTGCGTGCCCCCACATCATTCTTCGACACGACGCCCACGGGACGCATCGTGAACCGACTGTCCAAGGACGTCTACACGGTGGACGAGAGCATCCCAGCCACGTGGAGCATGCTGCTCAACACGTTCATCAGTGTGCTGGTGACGTTGGCCACCATCTCGTACGTGACACCCATATTCATGGTCATCCTGGTGCCCGTGCTCATCGGATACTACATCTCACAGCGGTACTTCATCAAGTCGTCGCGCGAGTTGCAACGACTGGACTCCATCAGTCGCTCGCCCGTGTTCGCGCTGCTGTCAGAAACGCTGGATGGCTTGCCTACAATCCGCGCCTACCGCGCGGAGACCCAGTTCTCAACCAAGAACGAGGATCTGTTGGACCGGAACCAACGCGCGTACTTCCTCAACTTTGCTGTCAACTGCTGGCTGGCACTGCGTCTTGAGTTTGCTGGTACGCTTATCGCAGCCTTCGCGGCGCTGACTGCCGTGCTGGCGCACAGCTCGGACCCGGAGCGTGGCGCAGCCTTCGCAGGGCTGGCCGGCGTATCGCTCACGTACGCGTTCAGCGTGACGCAGTCGCTCAACTGGTCCGTGCGCATGCTCAGTCAATTGCAAACGCAGATGGTGTCTGTGGAGCGCATCAAGAACTACACGACTATGGACACGGAGGCTGAATTGACGAGCGTGGGCAAGCTGCCACCCGCCAAGGAGTGGCCTTCCGCCGGCGCCATTGAGTTCCACGACGTGAACCTGCGCTACCGACCGGGACTGCCGCGCGTGCTTCGCAACCTGTCGCTCCGGATTCATCCGCAGGAGAAGATCGGTATCGTGGGCCGCACCGGCGCCGGCAAGTCCAGCCTCGTGGTGGCGCTCATGCGCCTCGTGGAATTGGACGCCGGGTCGATCCTCATCGACGGGCTGGACGTGAGCTCCATCGGTCTGCACGAGTTGCGTAGCAAAATCTCCATCATCCCGCAAGATCCCGTGCTTTTCTCAGGCACCGTGCGCAGCAACGTGGACCCGTTCGACCAGTACACCGACGAGCAGATCTGGACGTCACTGCGCCGCGCTCATCTGGCTCACGCGGTGACCGCTCTTGATGGTGCCGTGGACGAGAAGGGCTCGAACTTCAGCGTTGGCGAGCGGCAGCTTCTGTGTATCGCGCGTGCGCTGCTCAAACGATCGCGCATCATCCTCATGGACGAGGCTACCGCCTCCATTGACACGGAGACGGACCGCAAGATCCAGCGCAGCATCCGTGAGGAGTTCCGCGAGTGCACGTGTCTCACTATCGCGCACCGCATCAACACCATCCTGGACGCGGACCGCATCCTCGTCATGGAGCGCGGCGGCGTGGGCGAGTTCGACACCCCGCAGGCGCTGCAGAAGAACCCTGACGGTCTCTTCAAGTCGCTTGTCACCCACTGGCAGAACGAGGGCAAGTAGGGAATCACGATCGCCGAACCAGCGAATTAGGTATGATGAAGACATACTCAAAATGGTGCCAACTGTGACGCTTTGATCGGGTATTTTTGTTCAGACGGTTGCCGAAGGCCGCGATAAGGTGAGTGAGTGACGAGGTGGAGAGCTAACAAAAGTCCAATTGTTGGGACAGCAGCACAAGATGGCCCGAAGACAGGATGAGGAAGGCGAGGACGTGTCCGAGACCAGTGCTCTTCGAGTGTGCTCGGACGTAGAGGAGGCGGTCTATCTGTTGACCAAGCGTGACGCCGTGCACTTCGATCGCGCCGCATTGATCTGGAAGTGCTCTGTCCCAGCGAAGGCGCTCATTCGCACCCGCTTTGGGGAAGTAAGCAACTCAACTATTGTTTGTTGGCGAGTATGTGATCGCTGACTGAGTGGCGTGGATGGAGCAGGTGGCGTGTCTGGTCTTGCGTAGCCATGATGGGACCCTGGTCTGCTCGCACCCTTGTGGCACCGTCTATCTATCTGTAAGTGGGGCGGAGCAGATGAAGTCGTCGCTAGGAACCCACACCACTGACTGTGCTGGGTTATATCTGCATCTCTGCGTTCTGCAGGGCTGCAACGTCGTGGAAGACCGCGAGGTACTGCATTGCCTCTTCATATACGTGTCACCAAGACTCCCTATCTGGATCATCCTTCGATCTACTTGCTGATGGCAACTGGTATGGTGAACCTTAGGGCAGCTTCGTGGACATGGGCGTGTTGCCGTCAGCTGGCGCGAACGATGCTGACGAAGGAGGTGACGATTGCGAGCCGAAAGTCGCTTTCGAGAGACAGAGGCGCATGGTTTCGACAAAAGTGGACACGTTGGATCTCCGGGGCAGCCAAGTCGACCGAGAAGTGATCACTCAGTTAAGCCGCGGCCTCACGAGCAATGTACGAGCAGTCAGCTGAGCTCGCATCCAGGATGCAGAGGTTGAGCTCACTACCTATGGACCGTTTCGATGCATCCTAGAGCTTCGTGACGACGCTGTCATTGAGTGGCAACCGTCTTCAAGACAGCGACATGGTCCTTCTGGCCAATGCGCTCGTGCACAACAATTGCCTACTGGATCTCACGCTGAGCTACAATGCCATCGCGGAGCTGGGGTCGACGCTCCTTGCGGCGGCACTTGCCGCCAACTCGCACCTGCGAACCTTGGACTTGAGACACAACCGCATCGGCAAAGACGGCATCACTCCGTGGCTCGGCCCCACGATGCGTGCGAACCACTCGCTGCGCGAGCTTAAGCTCAGCCACAATGCCATCGGGAACACGAAGGCCGTCGAACTGCTCGAGTCGCTGTCGCCCAAAGTACTCACGGAGGAGGAGCAGCTCAAGGCGCTCATCGCGAATCGCCGTCGGGACACGACCATTCAGGAAGACAAAGCGCTGTTGAATGACGACGAGCCGTTCAATTCGACGCTGACAACGCTGCTGCTATCCGATGCGGGGATCTCCGACGAGGCCGCGCCATACATCGAGCATGTACTGGCTCGCACACGATCGCTGACGCATTTGAATCTCTCCTGCAATGCGTTCACAAGCGCGGGAGGCATCGCGATCGCCCGCGGTCTGAAACAGAACTCAACGTTACGTTACCTGAACTACCGCGAGAACAAAGTGGAGGAATCGGCGGCGGTGGCGCTGCTGAGTGCACTCGTGGCGCACAGCTTTGTGGGAACGGCGCTCTTCCAGGACTGCTTTGGCGGCGAATCGGCAGTGGGAACAGCTCTGAGCCAGCTCACGCGTACCTCGCGGACGCTGGCAACGCTTGATCTGGTCAGTATCCCCTTGTCGCCTTCTCTACGTTTGCCCTGATCACCTTGATTGATCTTGTGTCATCTCTATTATTCATCGGTGGGTATATTGCCACGTGACTTTAGAGTCATTGTCCGCTGGAGCCACCTGGCGTCGTGGAGTTCTACCATGCCTTGGCTGAGAATACGAGCTTGCGTAGTGTCGATCTGGTATGGGAAAGCCACCACCATTCCCTCAAGTGCAGCAGGATAAGGTGGCTGACAACACTCTATGTTGTGACTATCTGTTTACGTGTAGACGAATTCGGGCCTGAAGTCGGACAGCGCTGCTGGGATCCTGGCGAAATCGCTGCAAAAAAACACTGCACTGGGCTTCGTCAACCTTTCGTACAACGAAATCACGCTACGAGGATGCAAATTGCTTCGTGACGGTGTAGCAGCACGTGGGGAAAACGCAGCACGCCTCGTGTTGTCCCTGGAGGGCAATTCCGGCGAAAAGTGCCCCACAGGAACCATCATCACTGGCGGGATGCGACCCGTTCGCCCACCGCTAATCCACTGAAGGTTCGACAAACCTTTCAGCTCGGGCTTGCATGGAACTAACCGAAGCGCCCGCTTGAGCTCCCATGTTGCCCCCTGGTATAGATTTGTTGTCTTGTCTGCCCAATGATAACAACGTGACAGCTTCAACAGGAATGCGGTGCGGCGCAAGTGTGTTGACGCGCCAAGGCGCGCAATCCATTATACGCGCCCATGCGTGAAGCAGCACAGCGCCGTCGGAAGCCGAAAAGGTCCAGCGCGCTGGGAAGCGATTGAATTCCTACACAGCCAGCACTGACAAGTACGAATGAGCATGGGAGGCTTCGACAACTCTATCGGATAGAATTCGACCCAAGAGCTGAAGCGAATCCTTGGTGTGGCACCACCGCTTTACCTTCGATCCATTCTCTCGGTGTGGACCTGTCGGGTGGTGGTGACGCCGCGATGGGCCGCAAGAACGGACAGCTGCTACAGGCGATGACAACGGCCACAGCTCGCCACCAGAGTGGGAGGCGCATAAGCGCGATTAATTTGCGATGCATGCACACGCACATGGGAGGAGCGCAATCATTTGGTTGTCATCGAGTGCGACACTTCAAAAGGATTGGATGGTCACCACGGCAGCCATCCAATCGTATCATCCAGGGGCGTCGTGAAGCAGCGGTGCTGGTGTTCTCTTTGGACAAGCCAATGGACCCACGGGTGCAGCGCCCACCTTGCTCGAAGAGAGTTGCCGCACTGACGGGGCTCTTGGCCCCCATCCAGCTCTTTATCTTCCCATGTTGCAGCTCGGCCGACGAGGTATTGCAGTCAATGCCGAACCTATCGGAGACGACTGCATGAACGTGTAGCTTTCTCTGAGAAAATGCCCTCAAGGATAACCGTGGGGGAGCAAGGTGACTGTGGCTGTGTATATTGGTACAGGATCCCACGAATTGAATTGTACGGCGACCTCGTTACGGGCCTCTAAGAGCCGAGGCTGGCTCGACATGCCCCGCATTCACACCGCGAGGAGGTCAGGTCCGCATCGTTGTCGAAGTCGATGTCTAGCATGTGACTCTCGTCGTCTGAGGTGAAGGATACAGATGATAGCAGACCGCGCTTCTCCTTGCTGGGAGATGCCGACGATGATACCGACGCCGTGGTCGAGTGCCGCACGAGCGCCGGGTCGCTGTCTTTGCTGGATACGAACGCAGTGAACTCCCGGCTCACATTGTCTCGAAAGATGGCGCACCCGAGGTTGCCGCGATTCACCAGAGACGCCTGCACCGTGATCAGCATGCGCAGCAGCGCCAGTCGCATAGCTTCCACCCCACTGGGGCAACGCTTGCAGAACAATGACACCTTGGGGAAGTGGTTCTTGATCACTTTGCACAGCCACTTGCACTCGGCATTGCACTTGTGTCCGAGCTTCAGCGCCTTCACCAGCCGCCGCCGCAGTGCCTGGTACTCGTCGAAGGTCCGCGCCAGCGTCCATGTGGTGCTCTCGTCCTTGTCTGAGACCTTGTATGTCAGGTGCAGCTCGTACAACACGTTGCGCTTGCCCAGACCGTGATGCGTGTTGATGCTGGTCGTCATCTCTATTGTCAAGTGCTCCAGCCACGCCACCGACTCCGGCAGCTCCATCGGCGCCGCACGCTTGCGACTTGCAGAGAGCATTGCGAATTAAGTCGTGAGGACTTGGCGTCTCCTCTTGGTCGGCGTCAGATTATAAATGAACACAAACAAGGGCGAGGGAATGGTCTGCTGACCGTGGCACATTGACGAAGGTAGGGTGGCCCGTAAACACGCCACGTCAACAATCAAATGGTGAGTGCGTCGAGAAGCGAGGAAACTTCGTATGTGTCTCGCGATTTTTGCCTCCGCGCTACGTGTATGTCGTTAGCACGACAGATTAACCTCTAACATTTGATGCCGTCAAACACAAGGGTTCTGCCACAAGCGGATGATAGAATATGGATCCGCCAAGTTGGTAGTTGGTGAACGTGCTCTTTGTCCACGCGACTGAGATGAGGTCCGCGTTTTTATGCTTTCTGGCGCAAAGTTTCGAGGAAGCATGTTCGCCAGGGATTTGCCCGAGGTCATTTCTGACTCAATTTGTGCCAGTCGCCTCGCGCTGCAGCATCCAGGTTCACTGCCATCACCATCGCGTCCAGCCATGCATACCAGAGAGAAAGCGTGGCATCCACCCCCCTCTGGGCCCTTCCGCCTCTCGAGTGTCGCAACCACTTTTAATTTACCGAGTAAACAAACAGCGCATGAAGTGTAAGAGCTGCAAATCGCAGGGATATTCTAGTCCCTAGTCGCGTCGCCGCACATTTCGGAGTGCACATGCACATGTACTCTTGGCTATTTTCATTTGACGTCTGAGATAAAGCAGCGTCATATAATCTAGTGCATGCACTTATCAACCTGCTTGCACCAACACCAAGGCAGCGGCCACGTTGCTGAGTGCTTGCTTGGCTCACGTTTCGCTGTTCGTTCGGAGACTGCACGGCTGCAAAAATGAGTGCGTATTTGGCCCAATCATACGTCAGACTCTCTGATTACTCCTGGAATATGATTACCACGACTGAAGCGACGCGCGATTATTGCTGAAAGCTGACCGCTGTGATTTTGCGTTCGAGGAAACCTGAAAAACAACAACAAAAATGGCTGACTTCTGAAGAAACACTGTTAAAATAGATACGCTCCCGAAGGGTGACACTCTTGTGTTTTTTCTCGACGATTTTGTGTATCGCTTAAATTTACTCCGCATGAGGCAGTCAGTCCACAGGCGCGCGCATGTATGATAGCTGGCGCGTAATCGATGCAGGTGAGCTCTTGATTGCAGCGACGACGTGCAGCTTTGGAAGGGTTTAACGCGAATCAACGACCTGTCATTTTTGATGGGTTACGAAGACGCAACAACCGCTTCGCTGATGACATGACGAGGCTTTCGACAAACACCACTTCCTACATCACTCAAGGCGGCATCCATGCCAACTTATTGCAAGCACACTCGTTCAGATGGAACGTGAGTGTTAATGGGTGCTCGTGGAAGATGCTATTTAATTCTGTGATAGCTGCTCCTGCAACGATCCTGCGTTGAAGGAGACTCCGAAGCAGCCAGAGACACATTATCGTTATAGTATCGCACATAATTGTATGAACGCCCTCAACGCAACAAAGGATGTTTTTATGAGTACTGCAGTGCATTATCGCAATACAAAATCAAGATTAACGGTGTCGTGGACACCTGGTGGCCGAACTTAGCACACAATCTGAAGTTCGAACCTCAACATTCGTCACGCGAACTTAATCGAAGTTGAAGTGCAAAGAGAGCATCGCACAGTTTTGAGATGACTTTGCCAGCGGTGGCAGCGCTGACCGGCAACCACAATATTGGTTGACACACCGGAAGATGAACGCAAAGCAAGAGACTATGCAAAAAGAGAAGATATTATGGTCAATATTTCTAAAGGTTACCGGCCGCTCTACGCTTGGTCGGACGCCCTTCGGCCCATTGGCTTCGCTTCTCTCGGGAAAAAAAGATTGTAAGATCTACCCAAGCAATGGTAGGAGAGTCCGCTCGAGGGCTTCTCTCGGGAGGACCCCGCACTCTTCATTCTCCGGCGCTTTGCGACCTTCGCGTGGTGCGGTTGGGCCCTCCCTTCCAAACTATTCCCTTCCAAATATGTTTAATTTCTGAAAGAATATTAAAAGAAACATAATTCTCATTATGACCCTAGTTTAGGATATAATTCAGTACTTTTGGGGATTTTCGGTGTTTTACAGATATTTGCGTGCCAAATCGGGCACGTTTGGGCAGAATTTGGGCACGCACACATTTATCCCTGGCACGGTGCAGAGTGCTATGAAGTCGCTGCAGTGAAGAGGAGATGTGGCAGCAATGGTTAGAGAGACTCACGGGTACCCAGGTGTCCTCGTCCAGGAACTGTGCGACTATTATTTAGCTGGGCTCTTGGTAGAATTTCTAAGCCAAGTTTGACGATCCCATGGGTTTGAGAATCACATGGCGACTTCGCTTTGTTTGATCCGTTGATGTTTGTTCAGGCCAGAAAAATTGCGACGGAGAACTGGATGAAAGCTTTTTTGTGGGGAATGTTTACTTTCCCATAGTGGGTGTCAGTTTTTGTGGTAAAACCTTGTTGTATGGGTACGTTTATTAAATTTAATACTGAGTTCGTGTATAAATCGTTTGACTTATTGTACTCTTATTTGGGGAATTTGTCACATACTCACTACATATAAATTCGAAAAAAAGTGTACGCCCACTAAAACTTCAAGTTTAAGCTTCGCAGCGAAAAACTTCGTTCGACAGACTTCATTTCCACTTTTGCTCCCCACCCCAGTTGTCTTCCGAGGTATTTGAGGTCCTCCTTCCAAGTAACACCATGAATCCCAGCGAAGGTCAAAGCGGCAGCTATGAGTTGATGAATTCCGGCGGAGTTCGAAGCGGCGGCTATGAGCTGATCCAGAATACTCTGGGCGAGATGGAAGGTGTGGTGCTTCGCCAATCGACCCAGAAGGCCGAGGTGGCGGCTGAGGCGGTGGGACTTCCCTACGAGGCCAAGAACAAGTACACGATTCACCAACTACCGACTAGCAAGAAGGTCAAGACGCACCCGAACGACCCGGATGGCTGGTCGCCCACGGGCCCAGAGCTCAAGGCGCTGGAGTCGTTCATGTACGCGAATGAGGAGAGCGGCTGCTTTGCCCGCACCGTGATGAAGTGTCTAGGCTGCGGCTCGCTGCGGCCGCTCAAGATGCACTTCACGGTCGGGAGTGACGGTGGCGACGTGTACCTGATCGATCGTCCCTTCAAGTGCGGCGGCGTGCTTTGCTGTCCGCTGGAAATGCCACTGGACGCCATGGGCAGCGGCAACACGGAGCCAACACGGATCGGCCGCGTGCGAGAGGACTTCTCGCCGTATCTGGGGCGCTGCTGCTCCCTCTGCTGCTTGGGCATGACGTACACGGACATCGAACGTGCGCTGCCTGATGGTTCCTATGAGAAGCGCTACTCGCTGCGCCTCAACTTGTGCTGCTGCGGTCGCGTGAACAACTGCTGCGCCCCCTCGTGCTGCCGCAACGACGCCGTGTACGATGTCTTGGATCCCAAGGGAGAGGTCGTGGCCAATCTGCAGGTGAGCTTCGGCAGCGGGGAGTGCCTCAAAGCGTTATGTCGTCTCGGCGGCGGCTTCACCAACTTTGTGCTCGAGTTCCCGCGCGACTCGACGCCGCAGGACCGCGCGCTGCTGCTCGCTGCGCTCTTCCAGCTGGACTACGCTTTCTTCGAGATCAACTAGTCTGAGGATATAAGGGAGCAATCAGTCTATGCAGAGGTCAGCCGCCTCCAATCTGCTAAACGACTGCGTATACGTGACACACATCCTTGATTGAGACTCTATCAGTCTCTCCAACCTTCTTCCAATATTTCCCTCTTCTGCTGACGCTCGCGCTCTCCTCTTGGCTTGATATCATTCCCGCCCCCTGCTTTGACGCAGTTCAAGGTGAGTTAAAAGCCGACGCGTTCCATGAACTTTCGACTAACTTCCATCGACCTGACAGCCCGTCATCTTCTTGATTAGCGCAGTCAACGTTACTGGGAGTCGTCGCCATTCGGTTTGGCGATAAGGATGTCCCGGTTGTGGTGTGAGCAGGTGTCCTGAGGCTCGAGCGCTAGCACCTGCGTGTTGTAGGTATCAAGTATTATTAGGGATAAAATCAACTCTGATCACTCCAACAACTTCCAGTGTCGGTTTAACATAAACTCACGATGGGAAGTTGCTCCCTTCCTCTAGCAACTTGACGAGGAGGTGGTCCGCAACTTGTATTTTGGCATTATGTATTTTACATGTTGATCGGCCGTGCTCGATTTCAATAGAGAATTCTGCCGTAAACTACAAAAGAAAATTGGCATTATCGTAGATCGCCCAAAACGCTCTCCCAGCCTCCACGCAGCTCTCGTGTTGCACGTGCATGTTTTCTTCGGCTACGCTGTGAGCGGTGGTTCAGCGCGGCAAGACCACTGCTGGATGCCAACAGGTCATCTGGAGCTGCATTCGCAAGATTTAGACCCAACATCAGAAAGACCGTCAAACTCTAAACGTTCTCCTTGTCACAGGTGCAGGGCGTGCAGGACGATAATAGACTGTGATTATCTACACTAGGCGATGGCGACAAAACTGTTGTGGAATGCAGCAGCGAAGTTGTTTCGATTCAGTTCCCAGAGAGGAATGATGCGAACTCCCTGCCCACGTCGTCTCGGAACGTGGCGTATCTGAGGTTGCCTCGATTCACGAGAGACGTCTTCACAGTGATAAGCATACGCAGCAGCTCCAGTCGATTGTGCTCCACCCCACTTGGGATACGTTTGCAGAACACTGGAACCTTGGGGGAGCGGTTCTTGAGCACACAGCGCTGCCACCTGCACTCATCACTGCACCTGTGACCGAGGCGCAACGCTTTCACCAACTGTCGCTGGAAACCCGGTACTCGTCGAAGGTGTACGCAATTTCCATGTTGTGGCCTCCTTATTGGAGTCCTTGAGTCGCTTGTACGTCATTAGCAGCGCGTATAAACGTTGTCGCTCTTGCTCCGACTGCGATGGGTGATGGCGGCGGTCATCATTTCCAGCATCAGATGCTCCAACCTGACCCCCTGGTCAGGAAGGCTGGGTCCCACCCATCTGTGTGTATAAACTCGCCGGTGTTCTTCCAAAGCTTCGGGCCGTTGTGATTGACCTATCGTTCCCTTTCAGTTGGACGGGATCTCCATCCTGCATATTACGGCGTCTTCGGCTCCGGAATCTCCTTTCTCATCCGCCGGGAAAGGCCAAGCAGTCATCAACCGGGCAACCCGGACTCTGAGTCATTCTTCTGTTACGAAAGGGATGACGACCACGTCTTGATTTAGGAAGATCGCGGTAACGGTCTAGCGCTCTGTGATGCCGCGGTGCGCTCAGCTATGTATGTGCTGCTTGGTCCGCGGTTCATCAACAAGAAAATGTTCGCGCACTAGTCCGCATGTGCAATAGAGCCTTGGGACTCGATTGAGACATAGTGCTGCGAACGGTGTTTATATCTGAGTGGAAGATCGAGAAGGCCATGCTGCGAATTCAAGCCATGTTCGCGTCTACGGCTACTACCCGCCGGTTGTTTGATGTGCTCATCGGGTCCCTTCGACGCGAGTTCATTTAGATCCGGTTCGACAAGAAGAGAGGGGTCTGGTTCGCAAAGGAAAGTTCTCCATCAACAGTCACGAACAACTCAGGACCGTGCTCGCAATTCTCAGCTGGGGAACAGAGTGGAGTCCACGCTCAGCGAGCGAATTGACGCGTGCACGGTTCTGGATCGATAGCCGACTGGCAGTGTCCTGGTGCAATCGCCTCGCATGTCGAGATCCAGTGGCACAAGAACTGAACCGAGCGATCGGTGCCTCTGAAGCTCAATGGGCGCTCTACGTCTCGGCTGTGCGATCCCTACCTCAGCCCCTCCAGTGCCACCACAATGCCGCTGTCGAACAAAGAGGTGTGCATCATCCTGTTCACGACTTCGGATCATGATACGTTCACCTGCTCTGCGTGCGACAAGTCCAACAAGAGCTCGAACGGTACTCGAACTTGATGACCCACCTTCGCCGTACTCACCAATCCTCCGAAGAAGTAGACTCCAGTCAGGCAGCCCGCCAGCGCAATGACCTCCAATTCCGGCTCGTCGAACACAGTGCGCGTGACATCTACCGTTGGTGCGAGTGGATGATCACAGAGCAGTTGCCATTTGATTTGTGGAGCGCCCCTTGGTTCGCTGTTGCACTCGTACGAGCTCAATCTGCAAGGAGACCCTGATGGCCAGCATCGGTGGACTCGCTGGAGCTATTGAAGAAAGCGCCCCCGCTGTCCTGCCTGCTACGTTTGGGCTCGTGCTTGATGGGTGGTCCAATAATGGACAGCACTTTATTGGTGATATTCGCTGTGTTTCGCCGTCCTGGAACAACGATCCCTACCCGCGCTATATCACCGGAATACTACCTCGAATGCAACGCCTGACCCTTCGTCCTGCTGGCTGTCTGTCCTGTAGAGGAGAAAGATAACATATGTGCGCAGAGTCTGTTCGACCTCATCGTGGACACACTATCCCGCTACGACAAGCCGTGGGAGTCAGTTGTTTTCATGTTCGGAGACAACTGTTCCGTGAATCAGTACATTGGGAACGCGAGAGTTGATCGACTGCGCTAGCCATCGGTTTAACTCTGACCGTCAGAGACTTTCTGAAGGACGATGAGTCACTCATGGGCAAAGCTACGGAGTATCAACGGCCATGCACCGTTACGCTGGGTGACGAAGCTTTCACCTGTGCTTCGTAGCGACACGCGCTGGTCGAGCAGCTTCAAAACACTTCGAGACGCTCGAGCGGGACGAAGTCGTTTCAGCAGAGCAATCTGGCGTCCGTCGTATTTTCGACCACGCCATCGTTTCCTACCCACTTTTGAAGCAACGCCTGGCTCCGAATGCACCTATTGTCAATTTCCAAATTTGGAATCTGGACTTGTCAAGCTCAACCCCTCTAATCGCTGATTCACGCGGAGCTCAACCGCATGCGCTTCGTTCAAACAGTAGGTGTGGGTAGAGGAGTGCGCGGACTGGAGACATCAACATCCGTTGCTGACGCTTTCAAGCGCCGCAAGGTGGGCAAGCGTGATGCGTGCATGGATATCCCGTTCGCCCCACCCACAACTCCAATGAGTGCGAGCGCTTCTTCTCCAGTGTGAAGCTGATATACAGTGATCAATGCAAGAGCATGGACATTGCCATTATGGAGAAGATCACGCCTCTTCGCTGCAGCGCTGACCATTGAGATGTCTACACCGTCGAGCGCACCCGCAGTACCAAATAAGAAAGCCGTCAGCTTGTAGCCGGCCGTGCCTAGGGCCACACCTGTGCACTCCTCAGATATTAGACCACTAGCCATGGCATCAACATAAGCATGCAAGTACACGCAATGCCACTGGGACCAACATCAACGTCATATCTGCATCCAGCAATGAGGATGACGCCTGTCATCACCAGAAACAGCACTTGAGTACTGTTGACGCTGTCGATGCTCGGATCGAGGCTCGAATAGCGCATCCCTCGACATTGCCTCCTTGCACCGAGGCCTGAGTGCCTATTACTGCAGCAATGCCAGCGAACCGGTGTTCTTGGACTTCTTGACGTAGGCATGAACGAGCTGAGGCACCGAAGTGGCGAGTTCAGCGACGACTCCGTAAGAGCCCTCGACAGCCTACACATCAACCCACGAGACGAGCAGCTCCCAGCGTTGAAGATGTTCATTGAACCGATTATCCTTGAGATTATCGACGACAAGCACCAGCCGTTGATCATAATTAAGTTCCTTGATCTTCCCCGTCTCGTTGAGCGACGCGTCTATGTAGAGCTTGATACGTGTTGGGAGGACCTCGTGGTTCACATGCGTACATAAGAGTCGAATCAGGAAGGTGTGCGGGCGAGCATCCATAACGCGAAACAGCCGAACTACTGCGCGAGGAGCTTATCGTTGGCAAATCGTTGGTCGACTTTCGACCAGAGAAAATAGTCACCCACGTCGTAGTTGAGACCACTCCCTTCTTTTTCGCCATTTCTTGCAAGCGTCTGCACTCCGTGATGCGCACGGCGACCGTTTGCATATCAGACGTTCCCCACGTCAGCTTGCACCAACTGCTTCGAGTTAGACTTTGCCTCAATGGCCACATCCAACGGCGATGACGGTGGCAGCGAGGAATATCTCGATCGGAATGTGTCTGTCGACCGACCGAGCTGCCATATGGTTGAGGCTGACCAGGACAGCCGACAACAGGTACGGCCACTCACGAAAGTCGAGACAATAGTCGATAAGGAGTGTTCGCAGTACTTGCCGGATGTCTCTATTGAGACGTTCAACCATGCCGTTGAGCCAGAGGGTGTACACTGGTGAGAACTTCGGCTCGATCTTGAGACTTGCGCATAGAATCGACACCGCTGCGTTCTCAAAGTGGTGCCCTGGTCCGTGAACAGTACTTCGGGACACCCTCACCGCTTGTACGAATGTGACATACCATTTTGGTAGACCATCCGCCGCCAACTACGCGTCAGCCTGAGCTCATGGAAACATCTCGCAGTAGCGTCTCAAGTTGTCCTTCGAAACCAAAACGTTTTTGGTCTCGCCAATGCGCGTGTCACCGAGACAGTGGTAATATCAATAGACCATCTCGCTGCGACGGGTGGCCTGGAGCGTCGGGCCCCACGGACCCTGGATAACCTGCTGCATGAATCGATCGACTTGCTCGCGAAGCCCGACGGTGTAGAACCGCGTGTCTGAACGTTTTCACCAGTTTCTAGCACTCTCGTCGCAATCTTTCTTTCACACCCCCGCCGTTCTTTCGATGGCGTAAGGTGTTCTAGCTGCTGTGGCGATGAAGGTCGAAAGTATGGTGAGGAAATATGGGGAAATCCTGGAGGTATCATCCTACACTTCCTGCCTGACCTCCGTGTACCCTTGTATGCATTGTCATCCTGTGTGTATTCTTGATATACTTTTAATGTGAGTACTATGACATCCAATACCTGAAAGACATTGTTGCTAACTAGCGGTGCAATCGTTGTCTCCGCGAGAAAGATGGTGATGCTTTGTTGGAAGGAAAATTCCTTCCAAGCTGATAGCCATGGTACACATAGTCGCGCATAATTTGGCCGCATCTGTCCAGAGGGTGTTATTCCCGTATGCTTCACTTTACAGAAGTCTCGCTTGTATGTATACTTGTATTTCGACCGTCCGTCGCCAGCCCACGTGGATTTCCGAGACTTAGCGATAGGAAGGCCGTGCTGTCAAGTCTTAAAGATAATCGGTTTGGAACTTACTCTGTTCAGAGCTAGGGCTGTCCAAGACAAATCACCCGCCATGGCGTCAAAGCCTCCACGCAAGCGAAGACTTCCCGGTGGAAGCAGACCAAGAAGCAGGAGGCCACCACAGAGGAGAGGGTCCTCGTGCTTCCATCAGAGTGGTTCAAGCATGCGGTGGCGGATGATTTCTGGATGCCGGACGTATCGTCGGCACAAGCGATCCAGAAGCACAAGCAGCGTGCGACAACTGAAGAAGGGCTTCGCGCGCCCGAGTCCCAGTGTCTGGTGGAACCTCTACTCACGTCGTGGTTCGACGCCACCAACTACTCAGACATATCAAGGCCGGGTCCGTGGCGAACCAGTTGAATACCGGTAGCGCTTGCACAGGAAGACCTACAAGAGGACTTGCGCGCAGTGGGGGAATTGAGTGAAAAGAGCGAGCAACTAGTTAACAGCTTCATCAAGCTGCGCCTGTACCCGACCACGACTCACCGCGAGAAGTTGGAGCATGTGTTCGCTACGAAGCGCGCGATCAACAACAAGATGGTGGCTCGCTCCAAGGAGAACTGCCCAACAGACTGGTGCTTCGGGGGAAAGTGAACAAGAACAAGAAGATGACGTTGTCTGAGCTCGGGAATAAGTATCGACCGGATGCGCAGATGAAGAAAGCGTCTGCATACTTCCGGAACAAGAGGTCTCTGCAGCGTCACCTTCAGGCCAATGACGAAGTGAGTGATTCAGCGTCCCGTGATTTCACGAAGGCGGTCAAGTCGTCTTCAGCGCTGTGCTTCGCGTTAAGGAAGAAGGACGAGAAGGCCTCGTTTCCAGAACTCAAGTTCAAGAGCGAGTTCGCACCGTCCAACACGACCGAGACTCGTTCACGTGAAGGCGCCATTACTCACGGAGAGAAGGACTACGTGAGGTCCCATCCGGCGTTTTGGAGTTTAGGAAGAGCGGACGGTATCGAGATATGCAAGAAACTTCCTGAAATCACAAACTCTATTCGACTTCAGCGCTTGCGCGAAGGGGAGTACTGCACCGCGGTTCGTCGCTTCGTAGAGTTCCAGCCGACCCAGTCGTCTCGTGTCTGTGCAATCGATCCTGGCGTCCGCAACTTCACAACGGTCTACGACCCCGACAGTCAAACGTTCAGCTTAAAGGGTGATTATACGGTGCTCAAGAGATGGATTGAAGTCACTGATGCCATGAAGTAAAAGCCCGCGTAAATGAACAACGAGAGCAAGGAAAAGCACGCGTGGAAGGTCAGACAGCAAACGAAGCCGAAGGGTGGAGAAACGACAAGCTTCATCGTCACCACTATGGTCTTGGCACATATATCCTCTTCACACATCGTCATGTGACGCGGATGATCGGGGACATGCACCACAAGCTCTCAAGTTGGCTGGCGGCTAACTGCAGTCAAGTCATCCTGCCTTCGTTCCAGACCTCGGAGATGGTGCGGGAGTACGAGAAGCTGATTGCAGCAGACGGTACGCCTCTGACTGCATCAGACGTAGTCAAGCAAGAACCCACCCAAGGAGGGAAGCACAAAGTTGGCAGCTCGCCTGCAAGAGCGATGTTAGCGTAGTCGCTCTTCATGTTCAAGATGCTGCTGAAGTACAAGCCTTGTCGGCGGATGTGTCATCGAGTGTGGGGAAGAGTACACGTCGAAGACCTGCTCCAGCTGCGGCGAGATCAAGGGCAACCTGGGAGGAAGCGACACATACAAGTGTTCGTTCTGCCACGTCTCGCTTGATTGGGGCGGGAACGCTGTCGAGGACAAGAACACGCATGCTAGGCTAGATGTATCGTAGCGCCAATCGGCGATGCCTTCGTCGAGGGGGCCTGTCAGCATTTGCTGCTGGCGTTATAGATCACCCACGAGGGGGGTAGATGTCACTTGGTACGTTAGTACCTTTGGGATCTAGGAGGAGCTCACTGGGCGTGCAGGGTGACAATTATGATTGTGTTGCGTAAAAATGTTGAAACACGCTACTGCTACTAAAATCCGGAAGCTAAATCTGTGAGACGATTGCGCAGTTGGTACATAAAAGGGTATACATTTTTGGCCACTGGGGATACGGTTATGATAACTCACCAACCCTGCAGGGTTGAACACACGTTTGAGGGATTTTGTTTAGTTTAGTTGGGGCATATTCTCTTGACGACTTCTACGATTTTTGAGGTTTTGTGAGTTGATGACATCCGTCCTCAATTGGTTAGAGTTAGGGTACCCAAGAAATGGTACAATCATTCAATTTAGTTGTAATTTTTCGGTAGCAGTTTCACACGCCAAAAAGGATATGATTACCCAAGAAAATGATTACCTTTTTCGAATGGTTGCGCCAGCATGTTCACTATTTTTAGGCTTCCAACACGTCTTGTGCTGGAAAATAGCTGGTCCCTGCATCACCCGAACCCACAGCTTCGAAGCAAGCAGAGGAGCGAGCGAGTGAGTCATGGCGCCGAAGAAGAAGTCAGCGAAAGGCAAGGCCAAGAAGGCCAGTGCCGCTGCAGCCGGCGCGGGGGATCCAGCCGGCGAGGAAGCCTCCGTAAGCCTGCAGTCCCTTTCCGAAGTCGATGTGTCCCCTCCTTCCTCTGTCAGCATACCTGGAAACCTCCTTCTGACGATAGAGTCTCTGTTGATTTTACGGTGGTGTCCAACAATCCATCAGATGCTTGACAACACTCCCCCGCTGATCATCGAGCCCGAGCCCGTGCACTACGTGACGCTCGACATGCGAGTACGTTCGTCTTTGTAGCTGTCGATCTCGCCGTCTCCCCTCTGCTTCCAGGCGGAGTAACGATAGGGTCTTTGCATTTGGTCTCACCTTGGGAACATGCCGCTTTCTCCATGCTAGCTGCTCAATTGGAGCTATCTCAACTTCAAGTTCCGCACCAAGACGACGACGCGGCTGTTTGCCATCAAAGTGGGTCGCCATCTCAAGAAAGTGCATACGATGGTCCCCTGAACTGACATCATGTCGCCGTACCTGATGTATAGCAACAAATCCAGAAGCGACACGGCGCCATCATGGACCTCAAGATCTGCAAAGGCCACTTCTCCGAGGTCAATGAGCTGCAGCAGGACATGAAGACGCTCTCAGAGTACGGCATTGAAGGCGCACCCCAGAATGAGCCCGAAGTGGTACGCTGCCTGCACCTCAAATGATTCTCGCTCTTACCACTGCGCCGTGAGCTCAACGTCGCGCTGCTATGTTGGGGTTTGTATCGCAGATCTGCTTGATCCACTACGACTTCAAGCCGGAGCAGCACGACAACCCGCTGCTTCTCGCATCCGAGCAGCAGTAACCAATGGTGCAAGAGCTCACAGTTGAACTTAACCTTCTTCTTACGTGTTCGTGCTCTATCTCAGCTTCTTGAGCGCAGCACCCAGCACCTTGATCGCCTTGGCCACCGCTGACTTGTCGGCCTGCGACCCCATGTGGCCCAGACGCAGCACCTTGCCCTGCAGCGGGCCGTACGATCCTCCCACGAGCAGCTTCTGCTTGCGAAGCTCTTGCTGCAGTGCGTCCCACTCGCATTCGACCGGCAGCTCTACTGCCGTTACAGTGGGAGACGCCGCGCTCTCCTCGCCGTAGAGCTTGAGGCCCAGCGTGACCTGAACCTCGTGTCGTGCGAACGCACTAACCTCTGCGTGTCGACGTACACTCGCGTCGATCCCGCCTTCTTGCTCGATGTTATCACACGCGGCCAAGGCCGCACGTACGGCGTGCCAGTTGTGTGTGTACGGGAGCAGCCGCGGCTCCTTGAGCGCCACGCGATGGAACGGCTGCAGCGCATCGTAGCCGCAGTACTGCACGTCGTTCACGCGCTTCCAGGCCTTCTCGCTCACTGTCGTGAACGCCAGTGCTGGGGGACCCGAGAGCGCCTTGTGAGGCCCCAGCAGCCCCAGATCGATCTGCAACGCGTCCACGTCCAGCGGGGCACCTCCGGCACTGGACACGAAGTCCACCAGGAAGAGTCCGTCCGTCGTGTGCTTGGCCACCGTCTCGCCCACGCCTTCCAGGCCGTTGAGGATGCCGCTCGGTGTCTCGCAGTGCACCGCGGTCACCAGCTTCGGGTTGCACCGGCGGATCTCGGCGCACAACGCATCCACATCCAGCGCCTTCCGCCAGTCGCCCTGCATCACACGCACGTCGGCGCCCAACGCCTTCGCCATCTGTGCAAAGCCCTCACCAAAGATCCCATTGGCGGCGCTGAGCACTACATCCCCTGGCCGCAGAGTGCTCTTGAGCGCGCCCCAGAGAGCAAGCATAGCCTCCCCCGACTGGATGGCCACGCTGCAGCTCTCGGCGTGCAGCAGAGCTTGCAGCCGATGCTCCAGCGCCAGATAGTCGGTCCAGAACGCGGGCTCCAGGTCGGACGAGCCGCAAGGTGTGCCCAGCGCACGCAGAACGTTGGGGGGCATCTGCGTGGGCCCCGGCACGAGCGCCAGCGTCTCCGGGTCCATCGACATTCCTGCTAGCGCGGGGGGTGCCAATTGTGCCACAAAGCGTCGATTGTGACGCGAAGCGTTGTTCCGGTAACGTAAGCGCTCGGTTCCTTGTCTATATCGCAGTTTACGTTAGATTTTTCAGATTCTGATTCGTCTAAATGTGTACTTGGTGTTACTTTGAAGTACCGGTTTACAATATTTGATACCGGTAAGGATAGTTTCGTTCGGCGACTTAAAATAACCTTACGAGCGAGGTGAAAACACCCTCCTCGATCTTGGGCAGTTTTGGTCCCCCTCAACATTCCGAGCCAAACGCCAAGCGAAACCCCAAAGCTCGCTGCTTGAAGGAACCGTCGGTTAGCAACGAGATCATGACGAAGCTGCGCGCGGCCTTCCTGGCGGCGGCTGTAGCGGCTCTGGCGGCGCCCGCCTCCGCCTCAGACCACGTGCTGGTGGTGGGGAAGGCGGCCACGCCGCTGTGGCACGAGGCGCGTTCGTCCGCGGCCTCGACGGCGTTCTCCGCCGCCGGTTTGGCGGAGCTGGCCATGAGCTGCCTGGGCGTCCCGACGGGGCGCCTCTCGTCGCGCCCGGAGGCCGTGGAGACTCCGCTTCAGGCCGATCTGTTCGCACACGCCGACGCGTACGCGCTGGTGCTGGTGGATGACGCGTCGGCGTCGGTGCTGGAGACGGTGGACGCCGCGTTATCCGCCACACCCGCCTTCCACCAGGCCTTCCCGGTTGCCGTCGACGCGGCCGACGTGAAGGTCCCCGCCGCGGTGGCTCAGGAGTTCCGTACGGCATTCGCGGACTCCCCAGCGGTTGTCCGTTGTGCGGGTAGCGCGGCTCTTTGCGCCAGCGTGGGAGCGATGCCGCCGAAGGCGAGTGTGACGCTGGTCCAGGAGGTTCTAAGCGGCAACAGCTTCTTAAACAGCGACGACCCGATGGACATGGCATTCGCAGAAGAGCTGGCTCAGGTGGCGCAGCTCGCGGCGTCTCTTGGAGGAGACGCAGGCAAGGCGCTGTATGTAGTGGGGCTGTCGGATCCGACGCAACTGGCAGCCGAAAGCAAGCAGCGTGCGGTTCACGAGGCGGCGGCGGCCAGCGTGACGGAGTTCCTGGCTGAATTGATGAAGACTCACGATGTGGTTGGAGCTCAAGTGACGACGAGCCGCCTGCCGAGCGCTGTGCAGGACGTGGCGGCGCTCGCCCGCCGCTCCCGCGACCGTCGTCTCGTGGCGTTCCTGGGCGATGAAGAAGAGGAGGACGAAGATCTGGACGAGGAGAGCGGCAGCGACTGGGAGGACGACAACGTGACGACCTCGAGCAACAGCACGAGCCCCATGTCGATGCCCGACATCGCCGAGTACCAGATCCTCCTGTGGACGTCGGTGCTGCTGGGCGCCGTGCTGCTACTCGCCGTGCTGGCCATGTGCAACATGGACACGGGACGCGACAGTCTGCTCTACGCCAAGTTCATTGCTGACGTGAACCACAAAGTCAACTAAAGCAGCAGGCAGGAACTCGGCAGGCATCACAGATCCGGCTGGCGAGGCCAAGCAGCGGGAAGCCGCCGTTCTCGAGCAACTAACCTTTATATACCTGCATTTCCTCCACCTCCCTCTTCTTCCAGATCCATGACATGTGTGCCTCTTGAGGGCTTGGCTGGCCAGTCACGCACTAAAAGCCGACGGCTCAAGCTACAAGTCATGAAGAACGACCCGCGAGAGAACAGCGAGCAGCCTGAAGCGGGGGAAGAGGAGGCCGAGACGCCATCGCCGCCGACGGAGCTGACTGCCGAGGAAGGTGCGCCCGAAAGCACCGTCGGACGAGTGATCAGTGGCTCACATGTTGCGTTCTGGATCTTGAAAGGCCGTCGGTTGGCGGCGTTCCAGGCCAGATGCGAGCGCATGCGGCAGGTAAGAAGGCGTCGCGTTCATCCCTCGTGAATCCTGCAGGTCTGTGCGAGTCTTCCTTGGCTTATAATCTGGACGGATAGAGCACGGAGCGGGAGCTCGCGCGCCTGGCCGCGCGTCGCGCCAACGTGCGCGCTCAGATCGGCGTCACGTCCGCCACAATGGAGCAGGTTCGTCCAGCAGCTCGGAGCAACCTCAAGGCTTCTCTTCGTTGCTGACTGCTTTGAGTGATATTGCCCTGCTCTCCGGCTGCCTTGCGGTCTGTAGTGGACGCAAGAGCACCAGCAAATGGTGCGCGATCGGAGCTTCCAGTGAAGGGAGCACCACCACTTCGCCATGTGTTCTCCACGATCGAGAGATAAATATAGTCGTTTGCCTTCCCGACTTCATGTTGTTTGAGCCACTTGATTCGTGTGGCTTTGCTCCTTGGATCGGCCTTTGATGAACATGTCGTCGTCGCCGAAGGAGCTGGACGCGGCCATGCAGGAGAAGCTACTGGATCTCTTCGACAACGAAGCGCTTTGGGACGCGGAGGACACGGACGGCTACATCTTGCAGCTCTTCCACGAGCTGGAGACTGCCGGCGCCGACCTCACGGCGCTCAAAGACCAAGGGTGGAACTCGCTGCTGCACACCACAGCGCTCTGGGACCGCCCCAAGATCATGGAGGAGCTCATCCGACGCGGCGCCGAGCTCAACGGGAAGAACAAGAACGGCCACACGCCGCTGGATCTGGCGATGCATTGGGGCCACTTCGAGCTCGGCCAGCAGCTGCAGCACTACGGAGGCAAGCACACGTGCGAGAAGGAGCGGGACATTGCCATCTCGCAGCGCGACTTGGCTCAGCAGCAGCTCAGGACCTGCGAGGCCGAGCTGGAGCACGCGCTTGGGACGTTGAAGCGAGCCAAACAGGAGCGCGAGGAGTTGCGCATCGAACGCGACCGTCTTGTATTGCTACATGGCCAGGTAGTTGAGGAATGCACCACCTTGACCGGTCAGATGGAGTCACTTCGACGTGCGGTGGCTGAGACAGCGAAGGAACGCGATGCCCTACAAGTCCGAGCGGCTCAGCTTCAGGTGGAGATCGGATGCGAACAAACCGCTCGGAACAACGCGGTTCACAGCTGGAAAGTGGCCGAGCAGCTCATTGCCGAGCTGCAGCAGGTGCACGAAGAGTGTCGGGAACGTGAGGAGCAGGCGCTGCAGCTGCGTAACGAGGCACTACAGGAACGGGATGTCGCCCGTGAGCTTGCGAGGGAGGCGCAGCTGGATCAAGGCGTCGCCAAGCAGAACCAACGGGAGGTCGAGCGTGCTCGAGACCTGGCGGTGCAGCAGATGCTGGAGAGCGAAGCGGAGGTCGCGCATGACAAGGAAACGTGGCGAAAACGGATCGCCAAGACGGAGCTGGAGCGCCGTAACATCCAGATAGAGATCGATCGCCAGACGGAGCTCTTGCGTTGTGAAGTCGCCAAGCTGGAGAAGACTGTGACCTCTCTCACAGTCGCCAAAACCCGGCAACGCGAGCAGCTTGAGCAGATTCAGCTGGAGATGCTGGCGCTAGAGACGCAGCTTGGCAGACAGACACAGGAGTTAACGGCATCTGCAGACCAAGGGACGAAGGTAACCGAGCAGGTTCGAGCGCTTCAGGAGGAGCGGAGACAAGAGCACAGAGTCTGGCGCGATCGACTGGAAGCCAAGCTCCAGCTGGAGTGCTCTGCGAACCTCAAGGTGATGCTCGGAGCTGCGATTTCAACGTGGAAGACGCTGCAGAGTTGCCAGCAACGGGTTGCTGCGCTTGATACCCCTCCGATTGAAGCCAATATCCCGTCGCCTTCACGTGCACCAGCCATGTCTGCGATATTCCACGCCCAACGTCCGCGTACTGCTGTTTCTACGGCTCCAGAGTCCCCCTCCAAGCCGCGAGTGCTGCCATTCCTTCAGGATTCAATGACACTGGCGATGAAAAGCTCGAACTCCGCTCCAGTGTTGCCGTCTGGACCGAATCCACCGAGAGATCCGTCGCCAGCACCTTTCGTTGACTATACACAAACCATTACCACGCACCGCAGTCAAGCTGAAGCCGCACTCGAAGAGATCGGTGTTGGATCTACAGCGGAGCAGCTCACGGCCCTCTGCTCGTTCGTGCAGCGTTTCCTGCCCGCCCTTGTGGATTACATCGCCGCCAACCTCCAGCATCTCCGGTCAGTCCCTTGTACCTGCACTTGGGTCCTTTGTCTATCCATTCTGACGCCAACCTGCTGTGTGTGATCATAGGAAACAAGCGCAAGTGCAAGATAAAATCATTGAGCGGAGAGACGAACTCATCCAGCGCTTCACTCACCACCGCCAAGAGAAGGCCAAGCGGCAAAACCCCGCCAGATTTCGCGAGTGTTCGGTTCGGCCGCTGATTTGACTCGAAAGAAGGGAAGAGCGTGGTCAAAAACGATCGGACCCTGGTCCAAGGAGCGCAGGCCATTGCCATTGACGGCTGGGAGTATAACAATGCTTGAAGGCTCAAGTCGAGCGTCTGCAGGGCTGCAATGCCAGCGCTTCTTCGTCTAGTGAGTGCTTGCCTTTGCTGGCTTGACGGGCTTTTCTTCAGCCTCTTCAGCGAAAATCGCAGCCAGCTCCCTCATTTCCTCCTCTTCGTTCTCGAACGTGTGTTGTTTCGGCTGCCAGATTCAATCCAAAGACGCCGTTCAATCAACTTTACTATCCGCGATCTCTTCGGACAATCCGATGCAACGCACTGGTGCGTACCTTGATGTGCAACGCCCGCGTCACGTTCTTCCGCATACGAGGCATGGCGCTCTCCATCCGCTCCCGAAACTCCGTCAACTAGCACAACAGACCAGCGAGAAACAGGACGAAACCAGTCAAGAACTGCCCTGCGTTCACACACGACTGACCCAGAAAGCGATCGAGACTCACGCTGCGCACGCCCAGGACGGCCGCCAGTCCGCACACCAGCACAAAACAGCCGGAAACGGACACGATCGTCCCGCCCACAAGCGCCTTCCGAGCGGCGGCGTTCGGCGTCTGCTGGCGGTCCAGCGCCAGTCTCCGCTCCAAGAACGTCGTCGACCGGATCACAGGCACCTTGTCGTTCGCACGACCCGCTGGCAGCAGCTTCTCCTCCTTCACGGTGCGCTTCTGCTGGGCGACGCCATAGTAGAAGCCTGCGCCGCTCACGGACCAGCGTCAAAGCCCATTCATTCAAGCACTGGCAACAGCAGAAGGCGCGACAGCAGGACAGTAGAAACACGCACCTCCGCCCAGCAAGAGCGCGGCTCCGCACTGCACCGCGGTGGACGCGAAGCTCGCAACGCGCTGCGGCTTCTGCGGCTCGCCCGCTTCAGCTTGACTCGCATCAATGCCGTCGGCCATTTTGTGGAGTGCGTGTTTCACCCAGCTGTCGAAAACCCGAATCTCAATTGGGTGTATTCTACCCAATCCCCCACTTCAAATAATTCATTAAAACTGTGTTTTTTAAATGGGTAATTTGGACCAGAGTGGATGCCACCCAGCACTCCTGAAAATGCTGGCACGTTGGCGGCCCGCGATCAGGTTGGGGCCGCGGCGCCTTCCCGACTGCCTCGGTACGTCAATTGGCGTTCTTCCGACACGAACAGCGACTGCGGACATGCGTCGCTTCCTCAGTACTGGGCGGGGGAAGGACTATGCGGCTCTAGCGACCGCCATGCGCGTGTTCCACGAGCAGCACCAGCACTTCGTGGTTCCCTACGGCTTTCAAGTGCCCGAGAGCGCGTCATCCACTGCTGGTGACAAGACACCGACTCCCTGGCCCGAGGAGACGCGCGGCATGAAGCTAGGCATCGAGATCCGCAACTTTGTGCGTGCTTTTGCCGCTAAAGCCAAGCCACAACAGACGCTAGGTCGCGAACAGCTCACAGCCGTGGGCTTCCCAGAAGTCGCCGACTGGAAGCAATTCCAATGGGAGCAAGTGGAGCTGCCGGCTCTTCGCACTTTCCAAGAACTGGAAGGCAATCTGCTGGTTTCCCGCAAGTTCGTGGTGCCTGAGGGCGATCCCCGATGGCCACGACCGACCTGGGGCTTCCGGCTGGGCAGTCACGTGAATGCCTTGCGCTCTGCCAGTGAGAAGCTGCCTGCGTATCAGATTGAGGACCTGGACACCATCGGCTTCATCTGGGTGGTCTCGGACTATACTTGGGACAACATGTTCATGCCAGCGCTACGTCGGTACCGCGATCTCTACGGCCATGCCGAGATCCCGCAGTCGTTCATTGTCCCTGCGAAACGCGTTGAGAACAGTCCGATCCCGAGTAAAGAAGGCGAGGATACGGTGGCCAACGATCCGTCCATGTGGCCGGAGAACGTGCATGGCTATCGCCTGGGCTCCATGGTCAACCGCATTCGAGCGCTGTCGGGGTATGGGGAGTACGTGATGCGAGATGCTCTTGAACTGGAGGAGTTGGGTTTTTCACTCAACAGCTACGACCAGCAGTGGACAGACAAGATCTTGCCCGCCCTCGAGAAGTTCTCTCGGATCCACGGCCATTGCGACATCGACGTGTACTTCATCGTGCCGGAGAAAGCGCCTTGGCCTCAGGACATGTGGGGGATCCGACTGGGTTTTATCGCTCAGAACATCCGCTGTCGGGGCGACTACTACCAGCAAGTGGCGAGGGATCAGAACCGCTTGGAGGAGCTGGGGTTTGTGTGGAACGTGTCGGAATCCAAGTGGAGGAAGCGGGTGATGCCTGCTTTAGCCATGTTCGTGCAATTGCATGGGAATGCCGACATCCCGCCCAAGTTCGTGGTGCCCTCGATGGAGCCGTGGCCCGAGGCCTCGTGGAGACTGAAGCTGGGGGAGTTGGCGTCGAACATCGAGCGACGGCGCAAGCTCGCGGACTACATCTCAATCGATCGCATGCAGCTAGAAGCGCTCGGGTTCTTCTGGTCCAGTGTGCCTGGCGATGAGGACGACGACGAGGACGAGGACGACGAAGAGCTCCGCTAGGAGTGGCGATGTCGATCTGTTGAGGTATGTGATGATGAATACAGCCATTTTGAGCTAGATGGTGTCTGTTGTGGCTTCCTGGGGACCTGGATCTATGATTACAGGTGCCGAGGAGACGCGAAGGGGCAGAGCGGAGGTCTTGGAGAAGCGACGGTCGCTCCATTTACACAGGAAGGACACATCATGTTGTCGAAGCGGAAGAGCTTGAGCGATGCGCTGATCATTTGGCACGGCATGAGTGCGCAGAACATCTCCATTGACGTGACGCTGGGGCTGTCCTTCGCCTTGCGTCGTCGCAAGATCTGGCTGGAAATCCTCAACGCTGAGATTCACAAGAACTCCAAGAGCATCGTCGCCCAGGTAGGGAGGGACACAACAACTACCTCGTGCTGCCATTTGTGACACTGATCAGATCTAGCGTTGTTGGTGCTGCAGAACTTCGCCTTCTCCACACGAGGGCCGTCGCTGGCAGCTCCGACCTTCCGCGTCGGCTTTGACGGCGGACCAGCAATAGACGACGACGCGTCCTTTGTCCAGCAACCGCTTGATGTCCGTGTTCGTGAGATCATTGAGGCAATGACCGCTCGACTTCCGATCCAAGTGAACAAGTACAACGCCGTCATTGTACGTCTCCCTCTCTCTATGAGCAAGCATGGCTTGAACATGGCAAGCGCTGACTAACTTGCTTCTATAGATCAATCATCTGGCCTCCATCATCGCGTCCGAAATCCCCCGGAACGCCGAGGCCAGCAAGGTGTTGTCTTTCATTCTGTACCGTGATCATGTCTCCTCCAATCGTCGGCCTTGTATCCCCACGGGCTCCGAGTCCTACGCCATCTACACCGATGTGTTCGAGTCCTGCATCCATTTCCGCGAGCCATACATCTACAAACACATGCTGGCTCTGGGCGTCGACCGGGCGGTCGTCTGGACGCTCTTCCAACTCTTCGTCTCCGAGGCGCTGCCTCTCGTCCTGCGCGTTCGCTTCGTGGATCTGGCGCTCGTCAAAGGCTGCGTCGTATTCGCGTCGGTCATGCTGGTTCGTACCAATTTCTGTATGGAGCTGACTGGCAGCAGACTTGAGTCAAGTCTCTTGACGCGTTGCTACCTTGCTGTCTTACAGGGCTACTTGTCTTACCGAAGAGAGGCATTGATGCAAGCCAAAACCAGTGCGGAGTTTGTCGCTTGCATCGAGGAATCGCATACGAAATGGCTCGCGAACAACAAGCTGGAGGCCTTCTGGGCCAAATGCGTGTGTCTCCACACGAAGAGTTTCCTGGACCTCTACGTGGAGCACACCTCCCGCATGCGCCTCAAAGCCGTCACGATGGCTCGTCAACGAGATGTTCATGAGCCATTGCTGCTCCAATTCCAGCGCGATCTCTTCCACCACGCGCGGTACTCGTGGATCGGCTTTGACGTGGATCACACCCTCGTGGAGTATCGAATGCCGTATTTGCTTCAGACCAGCTTCGCCCAAGCGGCTAAGGAGCTGCAGCAGAACTTCATCGGCTTGCGAGCGATCCCACCCGCCGTTTGGCTGCCAGCCATCGCCCAACGTGGAGTGGTCATCGACACTGAGCGAGGCAACTTCCTGCATCTGGCGGAAGACGGCGCCATCCAACGCGCCTATCATGGCTCGCACGAGATCTCGTACTTCAGCATCAACTTGTTGTACGGCGACATCATCAGTCCCAGCGACGATAGCGACGGAACCACGGGGTTGCTGGATAACTCGTCGAAACTCATCTATCTCCACACAGCAGCTGATATCATCTACGCCCCGCTGTACGCATGGATCGTCGATGCCTTCGATTCCGGCGTGGTAAGTACACGTAAAGTCAGAGTTTTTCTGTAGTTTCTTGAGGCTAATGCTGCTGAATGTGGTGCAGATTGGGGCGGAGGAGCTGGGGACCTCGCTGTATATCGTGCCGGACATTGAAGACCGTGCGCCGGAGAACCCGAACGACCCGTTCTTGGCCAATAGAGTCGTGTACATCTCGCTAAGCACGTACACGCTCAAAGCCGCGCGCTCCTTCTACGCCGGAGCGCTCTGGAAAACGATCAACTGTTCCCCAGAGCTGCTCATCCAGCCGAATGCAGACATCTCGAGTCTGCTGGAGACTCTCAGGGCCACGCTGCGCAAACAGCTCTTCATCCTCACGAACGGGTCGTGGACGCACTGCAACGCCGTGATGCAGTTCGCTATTGGCCGCGACTGGCTTCGCTACTTCAGCCTCGTGATCACAGAAGCCAAGAAGGAAATCTTCTTCGACAAACTCAATGACGTGCCTTTCTCCGTAAGCGCCCGCCCTCTCTTGCTGGTAATGGGGCTTTGGTACAGGATCTGACCGCGTGTTGAGTGGCTAGGAACTCGTGACGGAGAGCGTTACCAACGCCGACGAAGCCGGCACTCGAGCTTCGAAAAAGACGGTGAAGATCCTGCAACGCGGCAAGATTTATGCCCACGGGAACGTCAAGACGCTCATGGCTTTCTTCCGGGAGACTCCGGGCAGTACAACCTCCATCATCTCGCTCTCCAAGCCGCAGGTGCGTTTGTGTGGCTCAACCATCGCCTTCCTGTTGGGATAAGGTCCTTGTTGTTGAATTGACGGCACCTGGGGCTTCTCGAATGCAGCGAATCTGCTACTTCGGCGACCATTTGCTGCAGGACGTGCTCCTGCCATCTCAGCACACGACCTTGTGGGACCTGGTGGCCATCGTGAAGGAGATCCAGTACCTGAACCAGTCCGGGGGAGAGGTGCCTTGTCCTGCTGACGTGCTCTCCGTGGCCTAAGTCGATACTGACGAGTGCTGTCTTCTGTCAACAGGAAGACGCTTCATCGTCTCTCCCGTGGTTCTCGCGGTGGATCTACCGCGGCGCTCCGACTGCGACGCCAGACCTGCACTCATCCTTCTTCTTCCTGGGCCTCAGCGGCTCGGCCTCGTACTTTGGCAAGAAGGTCTGCACTGCGGCCACACTGTGTCTCCCGTCCGTCGGCAAGCTGGCGCGATGTGAGAGCGCGTTCAAGGCCGCCATGGTGCGTCTCTCCGTCGTTCGCACTGGTCTTCTGACTCTTGTGGGTCAAAGTCACAGCCGCTCATTCTGTTGTTTGCCACGTAGATCCAGCAGAACGGACGATACGCCACCAACAACGACCTCGCCGCCTTCCCCAAGCGCGTGATGGCCAAAGTCCGAGCCGTCGAGAGCAACTAACGGTCCCAGAAGCTCCGCATTCATGCAGTGAGGTCTTTATATTCGTCTGGATACGTTTCCTTCGTTCTTTTTCAGGGGATTCGCTTCATAGCGGGCGTACCTATCCGTTCGGCTTGTCATGCGCCAGCTCCTGCGATGGAGCGCGTCGTTTGTCAACCAGCTGATGGCCGAGTGACCAGTCTTCTGCGTCAGATGAAGCTGTGTCTGCCTCTCGCAGTCAGCTACTCGCCGCCTCGCTTCTTGTCGATGTTCTTCCACATGGAGGCCGATGGCTTGGCCTCCGCGCTCTCTCCGCCCGCCTTCTTCATCCGCGCCGCCCGCTCCCTCGCCTGCAGCGCCATGGTGCTATACTGCGGCAGGTAAATGGCCAGCGTGCCTGTTGCCAACGCATGCAACACACAAGGACGCAGCATCGTTAGCTTCGATCATTACGAGTCCCAAGCTCCCAGCCGCGGCTGTGCCCGTGACCGCGGAGCGGCGACGCACCTGCGACGCCCACCAACGTGCCCACGAAGCCCAGGATGATCTTCTGGTCCTTGCGCATGGTGCCTTGAGGTCTGCTTCCTGCTTCAAATGCCACCGGAACGCGAGCAGCTCCGTTGATGGCCAGCCGAATAGAAATGCGGCCATTAGAAATGTCGGCCTTGGCGGTTCTAAATCGGTATTACCGGTACAGCTTGAACGCCTCTATCTATCGAGTTATGTTGCTAAACACAACACGTAACAAACAGTGCACGTGTTCCCCGTATCAGGCGAAAATGGCGGTGGTGAACTTGGCAGAGGAGGTGCTGGGCGGCGTGCTGCAGGCCGCCGAGCAGCTGCAGGGCAGCGTCGTGGCAGCGGAGACGGGCGCCGTCGAGTGTCTGCGCTGGTCGGGCGCGTTGCCGCTGTTGCTGCGCGATTTGAGCGTGCAGAACGTGGTGTCGGCCGAGGTGTTGTTCGCGTGCGAGACGTCGGCGCAATTGCGGCGTTTGCTGCTCCCACCACACGCTTGGAGCACCAAAACGCAGGGAAATGGCGAGGAAGAGGTGGTGGAACACCTGGTGGTGGTCGTCACGGGCTTCTTGTGGGATTATGAGGCTCCATTGACGCGTATACTCTCGCTCGGTGTCATTCGACGGCTTACGCTTTGCAGTAGCCTGTCGGAGCGCGCGCACGAATGCTACGACTTCGAGAAGCTCACTGACGGTGTCTCGCAGGTTCCGAATGGCGCTAAGGCCACGAAGACCATGCGTTTTGACGAATTCGCTGCGAAACTCGAACAAAACGGGTCGTTCCCGAAGAAAGAGCACCATAAAGCACCTGCTAGCAGCAAGCCCACGCCAAATATCGTGGCAAAGGAAGCTCCAGAGGCTGAGAACGAGGACGAGGAGTGGGGGTGGACAGATGAGACGCCTTCACTCCCTGTCAAGGAGGAGGAGACGTCGTCGCAGCCGCTGGAGAGCGCTCCGAGCGGCGTCCAAGTGCTGCATTTGCCTCTGAACTTCGCGCCTTTGCTGTCGTCCAAGACCTTCACTCCGGAGCCGTCAGTGTTCGTGCTTTGCCATCCGATCTGCGCCTCCGCGTTCCCATTATTACTGCATCAAGTGCTTGAGGCCAAGACGATCTCTCCCATTTCCCCGACTAATCGCGGAGGAACCGCCGGCTTAAGCTCCGGAGAGAGCGTCAAGAGGTACTCGAACGTTAAGGAGGTGCTGCCGGAACACATCCCGAGCTCCTTCCGCAGATCCATGCGGCTGCTGGCCCACACCCTGGCAGAAATGCTGGTGACGTCGCGTCTCGAAGTGAAGGAGCGCATCTTCGCTATGGGCGGCACGTCCCTCAAGATTGGCCACACTTTACTACGGATTCTGAACGAGATTCAAGAGGACACCAACATTCAAGCGACTCAGGGTCAGCAAGCCGCCTCGGTGGTGCTCATAGACAGGTACAAGGCGCGCTGGATGCTACCAATTCGTGACGCTTTCTCCAGGATGTGGCTGCTAACTTGATGAGCTTGTTTTGTGCGGGTCCTACCCTGTAGAACATGTGACTTAGCTTCTCCGTGCTCGTTCGGGAGCTCTTTACTCGATCGAGTGCTCGCGCTCTTGCCACAGACCCCGGCGCCGTCCGCTATCAATGAATCTGCTGCCGGTTCTACGGTAAGGAATCTGCTGCGGTAGCAGTGCTGACGGCTTCGTAGTCCAAGAAGTGAGCACTGGCACTGATGCGTTACGTTGTGATCGTAGAAGCGAGCGAAACTGCACGTCACGGAGGTTTTCCCGCTTCACGGGTGCGAGCCAACGCCGTTGGCGATCCCAGTCCCTGCAATCGATGCGGTGGATTATCAAGCGTCCGAGTTTGTGTCTCAAATCCAGTGGAAAGGTGGTGCCAGCCTGTGTCATCCGACGATTCCCAACGGCGCGAACGTGTTTCGCTCGCTCGCCTTCCGACCAGCGAAGCTAGCGCTTCGAGACCTGGACAAGCGCCTGCAGGTCGTGGAGCAGTCGTTGATTCAGCAGGGCAGCATCCAGAAAACCGCTGCAGTTCGGAAGGCCGGCGAGAAAGCACGAGGTCGGGACGTGGTGCTCCGTCGGATCAGCAAGATCCTGGAGGCTGGTGAGCCCACGAACATCGAGCACAGCTCGCTGGTTGAGCTAGGCGTGATCGTGTTGGAAACCCTCGAACGGATGGACAAGACGCAGCAACAATGGGACAAGTGTCGCGAGCGTGCAATGCGTCAAATCCAGCTCCGGAAGCAGGACGGACGCGAATGGATCATCCCCGAGCTGGCTGATGCGGCCCAGCGGCAATTGGCTACTGCTCTATCAAGTGCAGCGGTGGATGAGGAGTCGATGTCTCTGCTAGAGCTGCTAACGCTGCTGGCCCACGCGTTTGCGCTCTCTTCGGGAGCGCCGCTGGAGGATTTCACCGTCCAGATGATCCGGAAAGTTCTCACGGATTGCGTTCTGCAGGTAAGAGCTCTTATTGCTATCAACTGACAGTGTAGAACTACCGCATTCACGTTCTTGTGGTGATGTGTGCTGTGTAGACGGCGGTGACGAACCCAACAGCCGTGCAGACGCTGTTTCCAGAGCTGTTGGAGCAGATTTCCGCATACATTGACTGGAAAAGGTCACAAGTAGCGCACGAAGGTGTGGCTAATGGTGCTGCCGATAGTGTTGGAGCCAATGGCGACGACTGGGACTGGAATGATGGCAGCAATTCTCCGTCAGCGCACAAAGAACCGGCCCAGGACAGTGGTTTGCTGCTGGTGGAGGCGAAGTCGATTGTTGAGACCCGTGTCGAGGCACTATTGGGGCCGCTAAAGGAATGCGCCCAGCAGTTCGCAAAGCTTAGTGAAGAAGAATACGCGCCAACAGCAGATAATCCCCCGCGCTCCCTGGTTGCGCAGCTCTGCAGCGCCATTGTGGATCCCACGCGGACGTCCATCCCGGAACTCGAACGTGTACGTTGCACATTGATTTGATCGGGGGTAGACGCGCTTTGCTGCTCAAACCTGGCGACTGCCAATGCTCACTCCTGTTGTTGTCGGTTTGTGTGTCGGGATTCAGGTCGTTGACGCTTCGGAGCAATTGACTCGTGCCGGTATCGACCTTCTCAAGAGCGGCTTCAGCAAATTCGGCTTTGGAGTGGGAGCTGGGAGTGCTGGAGGCCAGTCAAGCGCTGGTCGGAACCGATTGCTTGGCGAATCGGAGATCCTCGTGGTGTTCGTCGTGGGCGGAATCACTTTCGAAGAGGTAGGGGTGCCAGGTTCCAGTTTGTTTGGCGTTTGAACTGTGGCTTCTATCGAAGGTGACTGGCAATTCCGCATGAAACTCATCATTGCTAACCCGTTCGGACTGTTGCTGGCGTTTCTCGTAGATCCAAGAAGTGCACGACGCCCTCAGTGACAACACTCGCTACCAGATCATCCTGGGGGGGACCACCATCACCAACAACGACGTCATCTTAGAGCAGCTCTTCAGCGTGTCGACCTGAGCTATTAGACGGACGCGAAGGTCGAGATGGCAAGCAAAAAGACGATGTCAGAGCAACACAAGGTCAGGCAAACGCTTGGTGAGGTGTGGTTCTATGGTTTCTATGAGGATCTCTGGAGTTTATGTGTCTAACCGAAGTTTCCTCGGAAAAAAGCTGGACCTTTGGGGTTAAATATCAACCGAGGCAGTGTTGGCTGTGGCGACTTCTCCGTTGTTGTTGGAGTGGCTGCGTCCTCCTCTTGGGGCTGGTTCGGCTGGGGTATTGTGACGTTAGCATGCTGGTGGGTTGATGTACTGAGATGTAGGTCGATTCCGCCCTCTTGCCGCGGACTGACGGCGCTGTCGAGGGCGTCTGGATGCGCCAGGACGAAGACGAGGTCGTCCTCGGCCAGGAGAGTCTCGCTGGCTGGTCCCGTGGCCACATACGGCAGTCGGAAAGGCGTTCCCGTGCCGCGATACAGGCCGAGCGCCACGATCTCTTTGCTGGAAAGCAGATGCAAGAACAGTTCGCCGAAGGTTTTGTGGGCGAATCGCGGCGGCACGGGGATCTGCAGCAAGGAACTCGCGGTGTACGAGGCCTTGGCTCCGTCAGTTCCTGGTCGCACAGCCGGCTGGCCGTTCTCCGAGAAGAGCAGCGCGTAGATCAAGCGCGTGAGTCCTGGGGTGAAGTAGCTCTGACACAACATGTTGTCGAAGATGTCGTCCGAGAACCCGTACCCGGCCGCGAAGAACGGCAGCATGGCAGACCCGCGGACATCAAAGTGCCGGCGATTGGACTCCAGCTCGCGTCTGATGAGCGTGCGCTTGGTGTTGATGCGCTTCCGCAGCTTCACCTGCTGGTCCAGACTGCTGATGTTGTCGGCGCCGCGTAAGTACATGCTCTTGACGACGTTCGTCTTGGCGAATTTGGGTCTGAGATCGCTCACATCCCGCTGTTGCTGATTCTTGTGGTGGGCATCTGATAGAGCCATGACTTCTGCAGATACGGGCTCACAAGCTGCCACAAGGGAGTCGAGATGTTGACGGTGCTGGTACGAAGTGGCTGTCCGCTTCTTGAGCGTCATGTCGAGGATCTTCATGGTGCGTGGCATGTTGAGCTCGACCATGGGCATGAGGCCTGACGTGGTGTCCATACCGTACTCGGCTTGGATGGAGAGTACCGCCAGGTAGTGGAAGATGGTGTGGCTGTCCACGCCCTCTCCGTCGATCTCCTGGATGTTGGACTTGTCGGCGAGCACGACGCAGCGACTGGCCGTGAGGATGTTGGCGCGTAACAACTCGCTTTTGGAGTCTCTTGTGGCGAGCATCACGAAGATATCGTCGAATTCGCGGAGGGCTCGGCATGTGGCGACGACGTTCTTGGTCGAGGACCACGAGAGGAAGATGATTGGGTGGTAGTCGTTGCTCCCAGGGACGTGGCGTTCCAGACGAAGCATCTTGGCGAACGCCAGTATGGACGACAGCTCCAGATCGGACACGACAATGATGTGGTTCCGGATCTCCTTGCCAGTCGACGGGTCTTTGGGTTCTTCGATGAGGACGTCTTCCTGCCGTTTCTCTCCCGAGTTACGAGGCAGCATCTTCGCTACAGCCTGCTCTATATGTACAGCACGGTGCGGGTTCACCGCCGCTCGAGGAGAAGCACGTTTCGGCGGGGAAGGCAGCGGCGGCTTGGCGGTTCGAGGCTTCCCGGGTCTGGCTGTTCGCGTTGGCAGCACGTTGCCGGCAGCCAGCCAGACCTTGAGATCGCTGGCGATGGTCGTCGTCAGCGTGAGCTTCTTCCGCTCGCTCATCACGTAGACCAGCTGCCCTGCTCGCATGACCACGGAGCTGCCAGGGTTGCTCAGCATGTGCGCGGGTTGCTCGCTCTGCTGCGCTAGTGACTGTCTTCGTGGCCGTGGCTCCTCTCTTGATCTGTGCGACGGCGAGAAGGACGAGGAAGACTGTTCGTAGACGGCGATCAAGATGACTTCGCCTTGCGACGTCTGGTACAGCAGCTGGCAAGCTTGGCTGAAGGTGAGGCCGTTGAATTCAGGCGGCAATGTCGTAGCGTACACCTCAAGCGCCATGCCTTCCGCGTACTCCTGTTCCCAGTGGGCGAGTCTATCGCGATGCGCCAGTGCCGAGGACCGGAAGAGGTTGCACACGAGCGTCACGAGTCCTGGACAGAGGCAGCTCTTGGCCAGCAGACTGATCTTGATCTGGTCCAGACACAGCAGTTGGTCGGCGTCGACGCCGCTGACGTAGTCCAGGAAGACGGGACTCACGATCTGCGTGTACACGGGCAGCTCCGGGTTGTAGTCGCGGATGGCCAGCAAGCGCAGCACGGTCTCGGCGTCCGTCTGCTTGGTGTTGGCTGCGGCTTTGGAGGCCAGCACGAAGCACGCGTGGGCAGCATCAGCGCCGACTCGGCACATGTCTTCTTCGCTCATCACGGAGCCTTTGATGTACGTGACGCGGTTCTGCAGTACCGGATGATCCAGCAGGTTGATGACCTCTTCCGTGGGCTCCTTGGGCCCCACGATCACGCAGGGCAGTTCGCCTAGCGACGTGTCGATGGCGCTGTGGTGTTCACTAGCGTCGGAGACGGAGGACCCGGCGTCCAACGTACGATCCGGATGGTAGAACTCGCGGAAGAAGTTGAGCAGACAGCGCGGCTCCGTCACGTGGCCGACGACCAACACGTGCGGTTTGCCCACAGACGGATGATACGTGGTGCGGAAATGCGACTGCAGCGCCATGAGGTGCGTGAGGCGCGAGATCTCAGTGGGGATGACGGTGAAAGACACGAGGATGACGCCCAAGGCCACGGCACGGCCAGCGGAAGTGACCGGCACGATGTCTCCGTAGCCCACCGTGGCGATCGTGACCACGATGAAGTAGAGCGCGTCACCGAACTGGAGCTCCGGCTGCGCGTCATCGTTGGACTCCACGGCATGGAAAGCGCCGGCCGCGATGAAGATGAGGCACGTGGTGAGCAGCAGGATGGTGTAGATCTGCTTCTGGACAGCCGAGACGGAGTACGAGCCGGCCACTCGGACGACGCGAATGAGTCGCAGCATCCGCATGACGCGCACGAAGCGGATGAACGGCAGGGACCTGCTATGACCCACGGCGAGGTGATCCACTAGAGCTGGGAAGATGGTGAGTGCGTCCATGAGGCCATTGAAGCTGATGATGAAGTACCAGCGGTTCTCGCAGCAGTAGAGATTGAGCAGGTAGTCGGCGGCGAAGACGCTCATGGTCGCCGCGTCGAAGACCGGCATCTGTTCGTCCGGATTGTACGTCTGCCTCACGTAGGCAACGGAGACCATGAGCGCAAACGCCGTCTGGAAGACATCCCAGGCCATGCCGAGCTTGGAGAACTTGAGCTTCATGCGCACCCGCGTTCGCAGCGGGTAGTGCGACGGGATCCCTCGGAAGAGCTTCCATGACGTCAGGAACTTGGGCGACGGCTCGCCGCGCTCCCGGACGCTACGCCGCGGCATCTCTCGAGTGAGAGGATCCGCCATGACGTCGGAGGGAGAGCGAGCGAGCGTTTTCCGTGAGGGAGGCGCTCGCGACGACGCAGCGGAAGGAGAGGAAGGAGAGGGAGCAGTTGAAGACTCGCGTCGTTTCGGGTCCCAGCGGGAAATGATGTTATCAGAACAAGGTGAACTATTTGGTTGATTCGTACCATTTTCAGGTATAGTCATCCGACGATGTTGGAAAAGAAGGTAGCTCGCTTCAACCGACTGCTAACATACCGGTATACCGATCTTTGATGGGTGGGATGCTTTCTTTGCCTGTCACTCATTTGGATTGGAGGATGATGCTTCGACGTGGTTGGCTGCGCCATGGCGGCGCGGCGCGGCGTCTGCTGTCGACGACGGCGCCGTCCGCAGCGGCGCTGGAGGCCATGGAGCGCTTCCGCAACGTGCCCAAGTTCCAGGAGTACCCGCACCACTTCCCCGTGTCCATGTCGCTGCAGGAATACCAGCGCCTGTTCGCAGGATTGGAGCCCAAGGCGCGCTGCTCGGACGAAGCGGTGGCTCTGGCAGGTTCGTGACGCTCTTATCGCGCTGCGAAGAGGTGAATATCGTGGCTAATGCGCTGTGTTTACTCTGTTATTACTTGGTGATGAAGGACGCGTGGTGGCGATCCGTCACGCCAGCAAGAACCTGGTGTTCCTGGACCTGCAGAGCAATGGCACGACCGTCCAGGTGCTGTCTGAGGTGAAGCACTTTGAAGGACGGGGCGACGAAGCGGCCACGGGCGACGCAGATGCCATCAAGAAGGAGTTCCGAGCGGTACACGAGTCGCTGCGTCGCGGTGATATCATTGGCGTGAAGGGCTTCCCTGGCAAGTCGGGGAAGGGCGAGCTCAGCATCATCCCTCGACAGCTGGAGGTGCTGGCCCCGTGCATCCAGCCGTTCCCGAACACCAAGTACGGCATCAAGGAGCCTGTAAGTGATGTCTTTGCTGCCTCCCAACCGCTTCGTTAGTCTTGTAGCTGACGGATGTTTTGTTCTGATTTGATAGGAGATTCGCTTCCGCAAGAAGTACCTGGACTTGCTGACTAACCCGGGCGTACGTCCGATCTTCGAGACACGTGCAAAGGTGGTGAGCGGCATTCGACGTTACCTGGAAGACCGCAGCTTCGTGGAAGTGGAGACGCCCATGCTGTTCTCTGCGGCAGGCGGCGCGGCAGCGCAGCCCTTCGTGACAAACTCTCGCGCACTGGGGAAAGATTTGTACTTGCGTATTGCGCCGGAGCTGTTCCTGAAGCAGTTGGTCATCGGCGGCTTCGACCGCGTGTTCGAGATCGGCAAGGTCTTCCGCAACGAAGGCATCGACGCCACCCACAACCCAGAGTTCACCATGTGCGAGTTCTACCAAGCTTACGCTGACTACAATTCGCTCATGGACACGGCCGAGGAGATGATCTCAGGCATCGCCAAGGATGTTACGGGCTCCTACAAGGTCTTGTATCCAATCGACGATGCGGAGGAACAGGTCGGCGAAAGTGAAGGAGACGAGGCCGACTCTCCAACCGAGTCTTCCATGGTGGAGATCGACTTCACGCCGCCCTTCAAGCGACTGCCGATCCGTGAAACTCTGGAGGAATGTCTGGGGGAAGCGCTTCCGGACGTCAACTCGCCAGGTAACAGACTGCTGGGATGCCATGGAGGCAGATTCCTCTTCTGACTGTGTGTTTTATGGTGTATATATGTATATGCAGACTCCATTCCAGCGCTGCTGGAGCTGTGTCATCGTCACAAGGTGGAGTGTCCGAAGCCGCACACGTGTACTCGACTGGTGGATAAGCTTATCGCGCACTTCGTCGAGCCGAAGTGTGTGCATCCGACGTTCCTATACAACCATCCCAAGTGTATGAGTCCGCTGGCGAAGGCACATCGCGAGCAAGAGGGCGTCACCGAGCGCTTCGAGCTGTTCGTGGCCGGCAAAGAGCTGTGCAACGCGTACACGGAGCTCAACGACCCGTTCGACCAGCGTCAGCGGTTCGCGGCCCAGCAACAGGACCAGCAACGCGGAGACAACGAGGCCCACAGCAAAGACGACGAGTTCTGCGTGGCGCTCGAGTACGGGCTGCCACCTACCGGCGGCTTCGGCATCGGCGTGGACCGCCTCGTCATGCTGCTCTCGGGCAAGGCGCACATCCGGGTACGTCGACAGTTGCATGGTGTTGGGGCGGGCGAATCTAATCGGAGGGGCTTGAAGTTCAAGGACACGCACGCACGCTGGCCTCACTCTGGATCACTGACCGCTCATCTCGTTCTGATCGCTTGTGTCTCTGCCGCTTTCCTTGGTTCTTGTGGTGTTGATGCTGCAGGAAGTCATCATGTTCCCGGCCATGAAGCCCAAGGAGGAGCCCACCGAGCCGCGAGAATAAGAACGCCTTCCCTTGAAGTTGGTGACGAGCAATGGACGGCTTATGCTGTCCCAATGCGTCTCCTACGCGGTATAATACCGCATAGGCGATTAGAGGTCACCAGATGACCTCCCTCAAAATCATAGAGATACGCGACGCAGTATTTCGCGCGCCTTCGTTCTATGCAGCCCAGGCCAGCAAGCATATCGAGCGCTATCTCTCTCTATGCGAACTGGCCCCATTGCAGTGCTCACCTGTGCTCGCCATCACCATCGCAGGCCATGGCGGTGTACGGAGTTGCTGGTTGACGGGCCTACGTTGTCCTTGAAGTTTTAGGAAGCCACCGGAAACGCGCCATTGCCAGAGATCCTGTGGTCCTGAACGGATGATCGAGTCTTGAGCAAGAAAACGCGGAGCTTGTGTGACAAGCGATGACGCAGGCTCTGCTGTCAGTTTTTGAGTCGCCAATCGCATGGTTTAGACGGACAAATCGGAGGGCAAATCCATGCTGTACGCTCGCTAATCTGCCGGTCGTGACCGGTACGCTCGCTAATTTGCCGGTCGTGATCAGTACGCTCGCTTCCAGGCGTCAGCGTCTAATCTGCTCTGGCATCCAATCACTTCGAGGCCGTAAAGCGAGGTCCAACCGCCGTGAGCAACAGCAGGCGCCGTCGAATCTTGTCTGCAACACGCCCACGAAATAGCATTTCGTAGATTCGGGCGAGAAACTTCCAAAACTGATCGTCACCACCTCATACAAACATTCAGTGAAACCACCAAGCAGCCTGGTATATATTTGTCTAAAAATAGAGCACGTTCTGTATTTCCCCCGGAGCATCTCGTGACCAGTCAATGCCCCAAACGGATGGTTTTACATGCGGCAAGTGCAGCTTTGGATCCCAGCAACTGGCTCAGTGGCTGAAGAACGTGGAAGAATAGCAGCCAACGGCAAGACGTTTAACGCTAAACGCCTCTCGGTCGGCCACCAATTTCCCGCCGTTTTATCATAAATTATCAGAAAAGCTGACCAAAAGGCGCAAGACATGGCTTCCAGCTAAATCTTCGAAGAACATTCGCGTTAAAATGACCGGAAAACGGGGAGATCGGCGTGAATATTCTTCGCGTTGAGCCTGGCTTGCCGTTTCGCAGCAGCTCGAAAACGCCAAGTGAATCTGCATTTCGTGGTAAAATGATAAATTTACTGAGTCATTCGCGCCTCCAGCCAATCGGCGAGCTGGCACAGGATCCGTCGCCCTCCTCTCCACAATGACACAATCCCTTCAACCCAGGTAGTTCTCCATCACTCCCGTCTATGACACTCTCCAGCGTTATTAAAACCAGGGTAAGGATGCGCCAACATCGTGCTAGAAACCTGCGCTTTATAAAAAACGAGCCAATCGCTGGCCGCCATTCGCCCGACAATGCGCTTGCCGTTGCGCCCATGAAGTGAAGAGGAGGCGCATGCTTCGAGGGAGCCGGCGCATCGCGCCGTCCTGCTCGCTGCCCACTTTGGATTCGGCCGCCTGTTGCCCATAACGGCTGCTGAGATCGCTCTGTGCCTGTAGCTACCGCCTCATGTCGGCTGTGGTGAGCGTGGGCTTCATCGGCTCCGGCCGTCTGGCCGAGCGGATCGCGCGCGACGTGGTCAAGAACGTGGTGCCGCAGCGCAAGTTCTGCTACAAGAAGCAGCGCCTGGTGTCCACGCTGCTGGCCTCGGACCCGTTGAAGGAGCGACGCCTGGTGTTCGACCGCCTTGGCTTCACCACGACGGACGCTAATCAGGATGTGCTGGCGGACTGCGACCTCGTGTTCCTCGGGACGGATGTGCGTGAAGCGCTGGCAAGACGCGCCCCCAACGAGCGACTGAATAACCAGACGCTGTTCGTGAGTCTCATGGGCGATCTGCCAGCGCAGCAGCTGGAGGAACTGCTGTGTCCAGGGGCCAAAGTCATCCGCATGATGCCGCAGAATTATCTGGAGATGAACGGCCTGCCCAAGGGCATCTTGCCCCCGCGTTCCTGGGCCACGGTGCGAGGCTCGCATGTGAGCGACCAGGATATGGAGAAGGTGATGCAGCTCGCGGGGATTTCGAACTGTGTGGAAGTGGAGGAGGGTGTCAACTCGTGGTCTTTCCCTAATGAAGAAGGCTTCATCCATCGGTTCGTGAGCACCATGAGTGACCACGCCGTGGCTGCCGCCGAGGCGGCGCACAAGAGAGCGGAGAGCGACGACGTGATCGCTGCTGACTTTGAAGACACGTACGAACTCGGGCGCGAGCTTGGCGCAGGCAAGTTCTCCACAGTGAGGCAGGCCACACACCGCGAGACAGGCGAGCCGTTCGCTGTCAAGTGCATCCAGAACGGCGAGATGACCAAGGAAGGCTGCGAGGTGCTGATCGCGGAGGTGGGCGCACTGAACCGTCTCAAACACCCGAACATCATCTCCCACCACGGCTTCTACAACGAGGGCGGCAAGTACCTGCTTGTGCTGGACTTGTGCAACCGCGGCAGTCTCTCCGACCTGCTGGCGCAGCACAAGGTTTTCCCAGAGCAAGAAGCGAAGGAGCTGCTTAAGCAGACTCTGTCTGCGCTGGAGTATTGCCATCGCATGGGACAGGTGCATCGCGATATCAAGGCGGAGAACATCTTGCTCGCGGAGGATGAAGCTGGCGAGTTGACCGTCAAACTCGCGGACTTTGGGCTGTCGGTGGAGCTCCAGCTCGCCAACAGCCGTCTGCAGGACAGATGCGGCACTCCGCAGTATCTGAGCCCGGAGATCGTGTCCGGAAGGCTCTACGGCACGCCCGCGGACGTGTGGAGCGCTGGCATTCTCGCGTACATGATGCTGAGCGGCGTCGTGCCGTTCCACGAGGCCAAAAGCGACGCTGAGCTGTTCAAACTCATCAGCTTGGGCGCGGTGTGGTACGACCACCCGGAATGGGAGGCAGTGTCCCCAGCCGGCAAGGCGTTCGTGCAGCGCATGCTGGACATCTCGCCGGAGTCGCGCCCCACCGCCGCGGAGCTCTTGGAGGACGAATGGCTCCGGGATGCATGAGGAAGCGAGCATGCATGCAACCCATGCTGCGGCATGATTATTTTAAGTATTCTATGGAGTAGGTTATTGGACGTCGAGAGGTTTCGTTTTTGCTGCTATGGTCGTAAATAAAGTTTTTAGTGCTGGCCAATTCACGCAATAAAGGAGAACATTTCGTTGTCCAAAATGGTTGGACTTTCGTAATATTGGAAGTTGAAGTTGGCTACTTTAGTAAATGTTTTGTTGCGCGGGCAGACTCGGTTTTCATTATGAAAATGGCGCGCACTCGGCAACGACAACAACAGGAGCAGGGAAATGAGGGGAAGGAGTGGAGTTGCCCGCTGTGTACGTTAGCCAACGACTGGCGCGACGACCGCTGCATGGCCTGCGACAATGCGCGGCCGGCGACGCAGCATCCAATCGAAGTACCGTCCCCAGCGCTCCCTACAGCCGCAGCAGCAGGCGCAAACTCGCTTCGACAGGCAGCGGACGCGTTCTCGAGTTCCGTTTCGAGCCAGAACGGCGCTATTGACGTCGGTCTGACTCGGCCAAAGGACGGGGAATGCGAGCGGGTAGAGAAGGATGCTCATGAGGAGAAGGAGGCGATGGAGGAGCCGTCCTTCAATATGCTAGGACCGGCCGTGACGACCTTCCCACCGTTGAACAATCGCTCAACACCCGCATCAAATGAAAAAGCTGAAGAGCGAGGTACTCATGCAGAAGAACCAGCGCGGGTACCTCCACTACGACACACAGACTTCATCCCGGCGAGCAAAGTGCACGTCGAAGAACCGGTTATTGACGCGAAGTTGGCGCGTGCAGGGTTGGATCTGAGCGACTCCGATGATGACAAAGACGTAGCGACACCGCGTCGCTTGCGGCGCCGAAGAGAAGCGGGGAAGTCCACGTCTCCTCAGCCGAAATGGGAATGCGGCGTATGCACCAACCTCAATTTGTATGGCGCTACAGAGTGTGAGCTCTGCAGTTGTGCACGATCTCCAACTGCAGTGAAGGCTCCCAGTGCTCCAGCTTTGACGTGGGCTTGCCAAGTGTGCACGAACCTCAATCCTTCGGGCAACACAAGGTGTGAAGCCTGCGATTGCGAACAGACTCGTGGCGCCAGATCTTCGGAGAAGTGGGCCTGCTCAATGTGCACATCCCTCAATCCCTCGAGATATACTCATTGCGCAATGTGTAATAGCAAGCGAATGGGTGCAGAGGAGGGAGATTCGCAAGAGAGTCGACAGTGTCCAGTGTGCACCAATTATAATCTACCAGGCAGTACGCGGTGTGAGCTCTGCGATTCCCCACTGCAAGCAGGTAAGCTCCTGTCTGGCGTTAAAGATTGCGTCCTATTTAGTCGAGCCTTTCTGACCGACTTCGTCTGTGGTGATTTGTTCTGATACGTGAAGGCGAGGCTGCAAGCGACCGTGTCGTTGATTTGGTCTCCAGTTCGCAAGGCAGGACAGTGCCTCCCTCGTCGGATGTGGGCTGGGCTAGCCCTCGTAGTGGTGACGACTCTCCGAGGCAGAACGAGAACGGCACGATTGGCTCAGCCGACACTCCCTTGTGGACGCGAGGGTCGCGGGAAAAAGTGGGCAGCAAGACGCTGCTGCCAGAGGAGGAAAGTGGGGTCAGGACACGGCGTGCAGCTCCGATTGGTAACTCGGGAACCACAGCAAGTACGAGACCTGCGTCTCCCCCGCGGCCTGTGATTGCTCTTGATCACTCGGAGGATGAAGGACAGCAACAGGCGGAGGACGACAGTGAGGAGGAGGTGGAAGAGCCTTGCTTCAATCTGTTAGGGCCGGGCATGACAATCTTCCCACCGTCGAACGGCCTGTCAGTGTCCGCGGCGACAGCAAGCGAGCGCTTCACGCCCACAGAAACACCAGTGCGGCCTCCGGCGCCACCTACAAGCTTCACCGCGGCGAGCACAACGCAGGTTGAAGAACCGGCGATGGACGCGAAGTTGGCGAGTGCGGGGCTGGATCTGACCGAATCTGACGGTGACGAAAGCGGTACGGAGCCACGCCGCTTGCGACGTCGGGGAGAAGCGGGGACCTCCACACCCCCGAAGCCGAGATGGGAATGCGATGTATGCACCAATCTCAACGCTCGCGGCGCCACGGAGTGTGAACTCTGCAAGCGTACACGATCTACTGCTAGGGAGGAGGAGACTTCCAGCGCTCCAGATTTGGCGTGGACTTGCCAAGTGTGCACGAACCTCAATCCTCCTGGCGGCACGCACTGTGAATCCTGCGATTGCTCTCGGGCGATTGGCACCAGCTCTCTGAATGAGGAGTGGGCATGCTTAGTATGCACATCCCTCAATCCCCCGGGTGGTACTCGCTGTGAAATTTGCAACAGCGAGCGAACAGACGCTAGCAAACGGACCAGTGCGGCGGCAGACTCCCGCTCCCAAGACGAGAGGTGGACATGCTCAGCGTGTGCAAGCTTCAATCCCCCAGGTGGTACTCAGTGTGAGGCATGCAACAGCAAGCGGACTGGAGCACAGGAGGCCTCGCAACGGAGCCGAGAGTGTCCAGTGTGCACCAATCTGAATCCACCCGGCAGTACGCGCTGTGAACTCTGCGACTCGCCACTGCAAGCAGGTACGCTCACATACCTGTCACTCGTTCTATTTACTTTTTGGGATCCGTTAACTGACTTAATATGTGCCTCGTTGTGATGTGGGAAGGCGGGGCTCCAAGTGACCGCGTCATCGATTTGGTCTCCAGTTCCCAAGGCTTTCCGGCACCTGCCGCGTCGGCATATCCAAACGAAGAGAGGTGCGTGTCTGGACTGCCAGTTCGCATGGATAGGAGTAGATCGATGCTAACCAGCCCGTCTTGTTGTTGTGTGCTGTTGAGCAGTGATCTCGAGAACCCGTACGCCAATTTATCCCAGTACGACGAGTATGATGCTGTCCAAGACGAGCCTGCAGACGTCGATTTCATCGAAGATATCTCCGACAACGAGGTAACACACTGCAGCGAAATGAATCGTGGGATTGCGTGCAGGCAACCGCAGCACTCCATTCAAGCCACGGCCACGGACTCACTGTGCACTATGCTTTCTGCTCGGCTTCCCAGGTGATCCTGGCCTCAAACAATGGCCCGCGGAACGTGCGAGCTGATCTGAAAGAGTTCGAGCTATTCACATGCATGGAGGATCTCCGCGGAGACTATGGGTGTCGCATCAACTACCACAGCATGTTCGCAGGGAACAGGTGCGTTATGAATCCCTTGGTCTATCCAGCCCAGCAGCACAGACTTCTTGTGCTCACTTGCGGGCTGTTCGTTGCCTGGGTAGAACTGGGAAATCGTACTCGGACCGGCTGGTTAAAAGGCGGGAAGCGTCTCAGAAGCGCAAGCGGGAAGCCAGCGCACGAGCAAGTGCCGGTGGGTCCGCTCCTCCTACTTTTCGCCGCGGCAAGGCATCCAAGGCAGGCGCTAAGAGGAAGAAGGCAGCAGCGCCACGACGAGGTACGGGAAAGACGTGCATTATCAGTCACTGAATGCATATGGTGTGTCTCTGTCGGCTTCTTGACTCGTGGTGACGTGACGGACTGACCTATTGATGCGATGCTTCCTCCTTTGAATGCTGACTTTCCAGCCTCGGCGGGTGCGAAGAAGGCAGCCAAGGGCAAGCGCGGGAAGAAGAAGAGCGGCGCCCCCGTGCGCCGAACTAGCGCGCCGACGACGTACTCGTCGGGCATCAACCACTACGACACCTCGAGCGCCGACCTGGGCGAAGAGATGTCCACCATGGCGTGGGAAGGAGTCGGCTCGGCGGGCTACTTCTAACTCAGTGTCTCTGCTGCGTATCTTATTTATGCATGCTCTCCCCTGTCTTGAACTGGTTTTGGTGTTGCTTGAGGGTCGCGACTCATGAGAGTGGATCGGCAGGGCAAGAAACTGATCGAACAACGCGACGCTTCAAGACGGCGCCGATCGCTCGTGACTCGGAGGATTTCACAGTCCAGACCGACGAAAAGGCAGCAGCAAGCGCGTCTCGATTCAAGCAGAGCAGATCGGTAAGCCAGAGATCATCATGACGACGCTGGAGGAGGCCAAGGCCTTCCTGAAGAAGGAGTCGCCCGACGGGACGAACCTGTACGACCACCTGGCCGATGTGCTGCTCAAGATCCTCGTGGAGCGGCCGGAGAACCTCCACGAGTCGTTCGAGAACCTCTCCACGCTTGTGAAGCAGCAGCGCTACCTGATCCCGCAGCAGCCGCCCACCGTGGATCCCCAGGCACCCGACTCGAGTTTCAAGAAGCAAGCGGTACGTGAGCTGCTCAGTGTCCTTTGCCTGTCCCTATTCGGCGGTCTCAAGCCTTCCTCCATCCAGTGACGCCGCGTTCTCACGTCCCTCCGCTTTCTTGCTACAGCAAGCCCAACAGGAAAAGTGGTGCAACGTGGGGCTAGAGCTACTCAAGCTCAAATCGGAGGACGACGCGCCGCCCGAGCCTGCCACAGGAGTCGCCGACCTGCTGGATGAAGCCAACATGTTCGAGTGGGCTGGCGTGGGCTTCTCCAAGGGTGAGACCTTCCGGTTGGCGCTGGCCTTGCAGCGTCTGGCGCAGACGCATGCGACCGTGAGCATGCGCTTCTGGGGGAAGCTCTTGGGTTGGGGAGCCGACTACTACGTGGCGGAAGGCGAGCTACCCACGCCCATTGAACCCGACGATCCGGAGGCCGAAGAGGGCCCTGCAGGCGCCAACAAGCTCACGTATTGGGTCATGAAGGACGACGGCGGCTACGAGTGGGTGCAGCTGCCCTCCGTCCGTCGCGAGCAGATCTTGGCGGCGCGTCAGCTCCGTCGCTTCGTTCGCGGAGATCTGGAGGCGGCTGTGCTGGGCCACCCGCCGTTCCCTGGCTCGGAGAAGCACTTCATGCGCGCGCAGATCGCTCGTATCTCCGCTGGCACTGTGTTGTGTCCTGCCGGCTACTTCCAGACGAGTGAGGAAGGCGATATCGTGCCGGCCGAGGAGCCAGAGATCAAGACGGCGGCGGAATTGGCGGACCTGGGCAGCTGGACGCACTTCACCAAGGAGATCAATGCGCGATACGGACGCATGACGCCCATGCCGCCCGCGACCAACGCTGACGGAGAGGAAGTGCCACGAGAAGACGAGGAGTTCGCGCCACGACTTCGTGTTCTAAGCGAAGATACGCCGTCTTCTTGGCGCGTGGACCGACTGCCAGCCACGCTGCAACCCGCAGTCGGAGAGGTGGCGGTCGTGCGCAGTCTCGTGTGGCCCGGCGCCGTGAGTATCGCCGTGGGCAAGAAGTTCCTGAACGTGTACGTGGGCCACGGCCTCAAGTTCCTGCCGGAGCCATTCCAGCTGTCGCCTCCGCAACGCCTGCAGCCTGGCAGCGGCGTCGGCTTGAGCGAAGACGTCTCGGAGGGCGAGAGCAAGCCGACGTTGCGCTGCGAGATCCCGGTGGAGCAGCCTGACCTGCTGGAAGATCCGTCGCCGCCCGAAGAGGAAGAGTAGTGACGTCGCCTCGCCTCGCCCTCACATGTGCTTCCCCTCCTCCTCTTGCATGGACAACATCGACGAGCTTACTTACCAATCGTGTTGCCTTGTTACAGGCCAGGTTCCCAAGTTCCCTGCTCTCTGCTGTCTCTCTCCCTTCCCATTGCTGCGGACTAGTCCGACAGATCGCTCGTTCGACTACAGACGTACAGCTCGTTGCGGCTCAAGGCCCAGATCTCGGGCAGATCCACGTAGCGGCAGTCCACGCGGCCTGGCTTGAGATGCACCTGCTGGACCATCGTCGGGCGCTTCGTGGTCCTCTCGCCCGCGCTCGCCACGTCCAAGGAAGTCACGAGTCGTCCGCTCTGAAGAGCAAAGGCGCTCACCGTCAGCGGCCGCTGAGCGTCGCAGGCTCCAGCCACCACCACCGTCTCATGCTTGTCCACGGCGCAGCGCAAGAGCGGCAGGTACGTTCGCGGAGTCCCCGGCACAAACTCCACCACAGGTTTCATCGTGCGAAGATCCAGGAGCCGCAGTTCGCCGTTCGAGCGCTGTGTCACGGCGCGGTAGCTGTCGCTCAGCACATGGATGTCCAGCACCGAGCTGGCAGCCAGGTCGGCAGTGGCAGGAGCTTCCATTTCGAGGCAGCGACGTGGCGTACGCAGATCCCAGCCCCACAAGGCGCCGCTCTTCGTGCCGTTCAACACGACGTTGCCCTGTCCACAGCAGTCCAAGTGTCAGTCGAAGCACTCGGCAGAACGGGAAGGAAGCAGCTCGCAAGGCGACAAACCGAGCGGAGGAACGCCTGGGCGTGCACAGCGCTGGTGTCGGTCCCGCTTGGAGCATGCTGAACGCCGCTATGGACGGCGGAGTCCACATACGCCGCGTTGGAAGGTCTGGACACACACGAGTCTTGTTATATGGACGATCAAGGCCATCAGCTCCACTGCCAACGGTACAGGAGCTCAGAGCACACACCCTCCGCCGCCAACACTGAATTTGGTGGGCTCCGTCGGGTTCCTAGACCACAAGCAGGACCGTGAGCTCTTCATCCAGCACTCCAAGACACGCTACTCCCTCTCTTGAACGCACCATTTGGCTGTCCAAGGGTCCACGAACGACCAGCGCTAAGAGCGAAAAGAGACGCCAAGCCATTCGGCATCAGGATTCGAAGGCAGAGCCAGCGAGAGATGGACAGGACGCACCTTCTCCCTCGAGATCAGGAGCCGAGTGAAGCCCTGGTCGTCTTGCTCGCCGACGCGCACAAGCTCCACGGCGCCTCGCTGTCTCGCTGTCTCCGCGGCCGAAGAGTGGCTAGACATGCCGAGGTTGCAGACCAGCAGATCCAGCTCTTGCACCGGCCGCCACTGCAACGAGGTGATCACTGCACGCGTATTGACGGTTTGTAGCGGCACCACACGTTGCGAAGACGTCGTCGAGATCGTTCGAGGCGGCAAGCGCTCCATCCCCAGGATCTCCAGTCTTCCGCCACTTGCTGCAACATTAGCGCAATACTTCAGCATGCAACCATCTACAGACACGAACGCTTGGACACTAGAGAGCGAGACACCTACAGCCCATGGCGCCCAGGTTGCTGGCCCGCGGATGCAGCGCTAGAGCCGTGAGGCGTCCATCTGTGCTCATGTTCTGAGCGTCCACAACCTGCGAAGACTGCAGTAAATCGTCACTTTCAGACTCCCGTTCCATACGATGGAGAGCTTAAAGCGTTGCTTTAGTACCAGGAAACCCGAGAGAAGCTGCGGCACGAGCCCCAGACGGTCGCGGCCGTGTGCGCTCCATGCGAAGTCGCTCTGGCGTCGAGCCATGTACGGCACCCAGTTGTGGATGACGGACATGCGGCCGCGTCGCCCCCGGGACCGCGAGACTGCTGCGGCCGCTGTCTGTTCGTTACGTTCGCGCTGTTGCTGAGCGTCTGCGAGCTCGCGTCGCCGCCTCTCGGACGCGGAGGAGCACGGGAAGTACCTCGCCTTCGCCTCGTCGTAGTAGAAGCCCGGCAGCTCCGCTGGTGGCGGTCGCTTCGGTTCCGGCGCGGGATTCGCCTCGTTCGGCCGCTGCTCCTGCTGCTGACGCCGCGCCTTGGCTCGCTGGGCTTCGAGAGCCGCTAGGAAGGCGCTGCGGGCCGTCTCCTCATCAACTGCGGCCTCAGAAGCCGTCGCGACGCGCCGCTTCTTGCGCCGTCCAGTGCCTCGCGCCATTATTGCCGGAAGCAAATGACGGCCTGTAGCGTGTAGGATCAGTTCTGTGCGTGAAATCAACGACGATGTAACTTGTTACAACTGCACTTTGACACACAGGTGACCATGCTGCATGTATACTTGTAACAGTTGCTCCGAGCTCGAACGTAAGTGACCCGTATAAACGCTTACCAGGGACACGAAACGACGCCAGCGCGAGTCCAATTCCTTCAGTGCTGACCATCACCACATGCTCCGCGAACTCCTGAAGGCTGCGTGGTCTCGAGGGTCGAGCCGTTCTCGACGCCGGACCGGCGACCACCAACGCCGCCGAGTCTCCGCGACCCGCAATGTCTTCGTGACACTCCTGCTCTTCCTGAGCTCAATATTGGCACTGGATCTGCTGTCGCCGTTGAACACGACAGCAGAGGACGTCCTGTTGCCTCTGTGGCACTTCCTGGAGACGTATCCGGCGCGGTTCCTTGCCTTCTACGAGCCTAAAGTGCTGGTTCTTACAGCATTGGTACAACGAGCCGTCGAACTCGTTGAAATCTCCGAAGAAGTGAACAACGCCTGGGACTTCACCGTCGCGTTGGTCACCGTCGTGTGTGTCCACCACATCATCGAAGCCGCTCGAGCAGCGACCATTAGGCGGCTTGGGTCATCTTCCAAGGCCAGTTCCAGTGCTTCTCCTATCGAATCCTAGGTCTTATCCGTGGTAATGCCAACAAAATCGTTATTTCCTCTTTGGAGAGGGGTGAAGACTCTCTAGTCTACCATTCGTCAGCACTGGCAGCTTCGACACCATGACCACCGGTCGAGGAGCTCGCAGTCCCGAGGGAGCAGCAGGTTGACGGGGAATCGACGTATGACTGGTGATTCTCGGGAGCAGACAGTCGCTATGAGCTCCACGTTTGCCCGGGGAAATAGGCGCCTTCTTCGCGTGCTGCGCAGCCTGTAGGTCCAGAATCTGGTCCGTGGAGGCCTGCAGCATGGCTGTCTGCTTGCGAACGACGTTCTGAAGCGTCGTGACTATGCGTTGCAAGTCGGTGATCTTCGCGTCGTGCTCCTGGAGCGCCTCATCAAGCTGCTGTTGAACCAGCGTCTTGATCAACTCCACAGCCTCCGTCTTCATGACCTTCCGACGAGGTTTGCTCGGCGATTCGGCCTGTTTGCTCTCCAGTCGTAGCGCTCGCTCACTCTCGAGTCTTTCCGCCTCTGCCTCCGCCTCTTGCTGTCGCCGTCGCTCTTCTTCAGCTTCTTCTTGCTGTTGTCGTCGTCGCTCTTCCTCAGCTTCTTCTTGCTGTTGTCGCCTTCGCTCTTCAGCTCTCTGCTCCTTACGTTGGCGTTTAAGCTCCACCTCCCTCGCAGCGCGTTCTTTCCTTTCAAACTGAGCTCTTCGCCGCCAAAAGCACGCCCACAACGAGCGGATCCACCGCTGAATATCGCTAGCAGCCTGGTCCCTCCGTCTCCATTCTCGTTCTCGCCGCGCCTTCTCCCGATGGCTCTGGCACTGTCTACGTTCGCGCTGCTTGGAGCGTGTTCGCACCGCCCACCTCCGAATGGCGAGCACGGCATCGTCGTGTCTTCTCTGCTGTCGTTTCCGTCGGTGTACCGCACGAAGCACTCGAACACGGAGAGCATGGCGACGATATCCTCTCGCAATTCGAGTGGCCGCCGCTTCCTCGATCGCCGCCGTATCTGGTTGCTGGTCGAGACTGCTGTCGTCACGCTCCTCTTCTTCCGGTTGCGGTGGTTCCTTCTGCACGATTCCATCTTGTTGACTCGCACTTCCTCTCAACTCTTCGGGATCAGCGCTTTGGTGTAAGAATCCTCGAGGCTGCGGAACTACAGCCACAGCCTCGTCTTCGTCGGCTTCGTCTGCGTCTGGCTCAATCCCGTCCTTCTTCTCGTCTTCGAGGTGTTGAGGTCGAGAATCCCACCGAGAAGCGCCACGATCGCCTTCACTTTCTTCCTCGTCGTCCTCTTGCTGCTCTCGTTCATCTCGCCACTTCTGTCTGCGTCTCAATTCCTCACGCTCAGCCTGTACAGAGCGACACTCGGTCATTTCAGCACATCTAATCTGACACGAGAGGCACGAGATGGGTGGCTCTCAAGGGCCACAAACCTGCACTCGAGCGTCTCGTGCTGCAACGCTGGCGCGCTCGGCATCGTCCAGATCCTTCCGCAGCTGAAGAACCGACGCAATCCGTCCACGAATGGCACTACGCGGCTCCAGCTCCGCCTCCTCTTCCGTCTCTTCCCCTTGCTCTTCGTCGGACTCGGGTGGTTCGACAGGCCGTTGAGGCTGTTGCTGAATCCGCTGACGCACACTATCGCCATGCCGCGTCATCGTCTTCGGGACGGTGGGCTTCTTCGAGATTGGCGGACTGATACTCCGCTGCTCCTGCACGTAATTGGACGGGAAGAGCCCCACCACCTCCGGCTTCTTCACACGGTAGCCAGACCACCAGCCGTCCTCTTGAACGTGCAAGACCCGCAACACGTCGCCTCGCTGGAACCTCAGCTCGTCCGATTCTACCACGAAAGCAAGATGAGCTCCAGGGGTCCGACAGACTGGAAGACGCAGACGGAGGAGCACTCACCTTCCGGCTCGTAGGCGTAAAGCGCCGTGACCTGCATGGCGGCAATCGCGCTCTCGCCACCTCGCGCCAATGGTCTCCACTGCCAGCTCCAGAGATAAATGGAGGCGTTGGCGGCAAGGCCAAGGCGCAGAGCGCAGAGCGCTTCGCTCCTTCGCGGGTAATTTTAGCCGTCATGTTTGTCATGGGATCTGGCAGCGACTTCAACAAGGCTATTTTGCAAGCAAATTAAAGACTAAGGCTAGTTTCGTAGCATGTACAATCTTTTCGGCCAGAAAAGAAGACTTCTCGCGACAAGCTCGCTGGAATAGCCGAGTATGGGCGGCCTGGGCATCGACCGCGAGCTGCTGTATCGCAAGCTCTTCGCCTTCGACCACCAGCTGGACGGCAGCCTCGCTGCCTCCCCAGACGGCCATGGCAGCTCCGCCGACCAACTGTGTGCCGTGATCCAGACGGCGGTGGCGCAGAACCGCCAGGAGCCGCTGCGCCAAATGCTGCTTCAGCGCTTGGGCTATTGGTTGCGCACGGACGTGGTGCCTCCGTTCTGGCGGTTCTTCCGGGACTGTCCGACTCTAATACAACGATCTGGACGGACGCGACGAGGGCGCCACGAACTCACGCTCTTCTGCGCTCAGCAACTGACGCTCGCGCTCCAATTCGCCGAAGAAGCCTTCGCCCAATGCGTCCAGATCGCCAGTCTCTTCGACGACCATCCACTGAGCGGACGCCAGCCAACCGCGGGTCGTTCGATGCTCCACGAGCTGCGCATCTCGTTCCGTTGTCTGGTCTTCGAGGATGCGCACGCAGTCGAGCGCTTCGAGGAGCTGTTGTTAGTGTTTTTCTCGATGAGTTTCCAGAAGTTCCGAGGCAAGGAGAAGTTCCAGGCCTTTGATTCGCGACCGATTCGAGGCGCATTGCTGCAGCTGGAGTGGCTGAGTGTGGCGGAGCCGGCGCTGATGCGTGTACTGCACAGCCAAGTGCGTCAAATGGTGGGTGCCACATGTGGCGAAGTGTATGACGAGAGGTTCCTGGCCGAGATGGAGAGCTGGGCCTGTTCGGAGCTGCTGCCTTGGCTGGACGAACTGCTGCACTCGGATGGCGACGCTTCGACGCGCAAATGGCGCGAGATCTTATCGCGCCATGTGCTTCAGGAGTTCGGCAGTCTCCGCATCAAGCAGCTCTTCGAGATCATCAAGGAGTTTCCGGATAGGTACGCACACATTGAAGGTCGTTTGCCTCCATCAAGTGCGGGGAACTGACGATATCGCTGTAGCATTCCGGCGTTGGAGGATCTGAAGCAGTGTCTGGAACACACGCACCAAGATGCAGAGTTGGTGCAAGCATTTCGAGACGCACTGCTGTCTCGACTACTGCAGCCAGGCGCCAACACGTCCGCGATCTTGGACATCTACGTGTCCACCATCAAGGCAAGAGGGTAGTAGCAATGCTGCAATCTTTCAGAGACGAGCTAATCCTGCTCGTGTCGTGTGTTCGCAGGCATTCCGGATCCTGGACCCGAAGGGAGTTTTACTCGAAGCGTTGAGCGGACCCGTGAAAGAGGTACGCGACATGAGACTCAATGAGAACTTGTAGCGGGATGTCGAAGACCTTTGACTTGAAAGCGTCTTGTCTTGTGGACGTGATTGACTGCAGTATTTGAGGAAGCGGAAAGACACGGTGCGCTGTATTGTGCTGAGTCTCACTGACGAGCAGAACGGCGATCTGTTTGAGGAGCTTCGTCGCGACAATATGCGTCTGATCCAACACGACGACGACAGCGACGACGACGAGGTAGCCCAGTCTCCAGCCGTCCCTTGTAGTTGACAGGTTATGAGCTGATCTCTCTCTCTCACTTGCTCATACGACAGGATATCTCGCCGGACTCGTGGGAACCAGATCCGATCGAAGCAGATCCGACCAAGACCTCGCGAAGTCGAAGCAGCGACGATATCCTCCGGATTCTGGTACGACACGACGTCTGTATGGCTGTGTGTTTGTTCTTCTAGTGTAGCGTACCCACGTGGTCGAACTCTTGCGCAGGTCAACATCTACGGGAGCCGTGAGCTATTCGTGAATGAATATCGGATGATGCTGGCGGACAAGTTGCTGCAGAACCTCGAGTACGACACCGACCGCGACGTCCAGACACTGGAGCTGCTGAAGCTGCGCTTTGGCGAAGAGAGTTTGCAGCAGTGTGAGATCATGGTGCGCGACATCGAAGACTCGAAGCGGCTGAATCTCAACGTTCGTTCAACGCTGGAACGACCGGCATCAGCGACAGCAGCAGCGGCGTTGGCGGCGATGGCGAGAGCGAACGAGGAGATGAAGGACGAAGAACGTCATACTGAGTCAGCAAAGCCACTCCCTGTGGATGCTACCGTCGTATCGCAGCACTTCTGGCCGCCGCTACAAGGTGATGACTTTGCACTGCATCCCAAAGTCTCGAAGGATATCGATGCCTTCAAAGAAGCGTACCACGTCCTCCGCAACCCGCGATCGCTGGACTGGAACCCATCACTCGGTTCCGTGCAGGTACGTCGTGCTGGCATTATCAGTGAAGCCCGGGTACCTTCGTGTTTGCTGATTGATGTATCTGTTGCTGCTGTGGTCTTGTGGTTTCAGCTCTCGATCGAACTCGAAGGCGTGGAGCGCGATTTCACCGTCTCTCCTCTTCAAGCTTCGATCATTCTGCATTTCGAAGAGAAAGGTGCGTAGTGAGAGGCGGGTGCAGATTCGTGCATACCTTCATGGGCCTGGCAGTAACACTGGACTGGTGTTCTCTCTCTTTCGATTGGCTGGCTTCTGTAGAGCGATGGAGCGTGGAAGAGCTCGCTGCGAAGCTCGAGGTGTCGGATGATCTACTGCTGAAGCATGTGTCTCTGTGGGTGAACCACGGACTGGTGTCCTTCTCATCGGGACGCACGGAGCTCGTAGCTAGCTCCTCCTTCCAGGACACGCGCCACGACGACGAACCATTGACCGAAGAGCTGGAGACGGCAGTGTCGTCGGATGCTCAGGCGGAGGAGGACCTCAAAGTTCTGGAAGCCTACATCGTGGGCATGCTCTCGAATTTCGGCTCACTGACTATCCAGCGCATTCACAACATGCTGTTCACGTTCGCGCGAAGTGGCACCCAGCCATGTAAGCTTCCCTCCTGCTGTTCTTCTTCTAGTCTAGGCATACATCTGTCATCTTCTCATACTCACGTCGTCCTTGTTCCCACGAATTGATACTGTTCAGATACCAAAACGATCTCGGGACTCTCCGTGGTCCTCAGCAAGCTGGTCGACAAGGGCAAACTCGAGCTGGTCGCGGGTCAGTACGAATTGGCAAAGTAGGCTGTCTCCTCTCCATTTGAGTCTCTTCAGGGTGGCCTAGAAACCGTCCGGGCATGCTTTATAGGAGTGACCCACAGTTGCACACGTCAAGCAGATCGGCGCAGGATCGATTGCAGAAGCCTGGCCGTGGTCACGGCGCTTGAGAGGGAGTTGCCGAAGCGAGTACGCTCGTGCCAGTCTCTGCTCATACGTCAGGCCGCTGTGCGGTCCAAACTATGGAGCACGCAAACAAACAACACGGATTAAGAAATAAGCAATTGTGGTAGCGGGGGTCAGTACTGACACGGTCTGTTTGTACCTTGTGGCTGCGCTCGAAGTCGCTCGGGATGTCGTAATGCTTCTACAAAGACCAATAGTAATCGCATTTGCATGTGGAATCAGTGACATCGCATCCATAGCGAATCGAAGTGAGCGATGCGAAGGCCAATTGTACCTGGATGTAGGCGACAACGGCTTGCATCTCTTTTGAAACCTCATGAGGTTGGCGTTTGCGCACGTACTTGACCGCCTGTCCGGACACATAACAGCACTCATCACTCACTGAGTATGCCAGACCGTGTGCAGGTACACCTTCTAATCAGTATACGGCACCTCGTAGATGAAGGTCGGTACGCGATCTCCTTCCGACGCCTCGTCGACAGTTTCCGCCTTCGTAGCGCGGGTCGTTGGCTGGTCGACGGCAAGACGAGCCTTCTTGGTCGAGGGCGACGCCTCCACCTGCTTGCCGTGCGCCTTGCGCTGCTTCGTCACGCGCATGAAGCTCGTGATCTTCTCCATTCTCCCGTCGTTCTCTAACGTCCGCGTTGCTCGGTTGAAGTCAAAACGGCGAGTGGGAGGAAACTTCAACTTTGTATCACATTTGACAGGGATATGTGGCGCGTCCCACATTTTCTCAGGCCGACAGACCCGCCAAAAGCCATATCGGGTATCTCCAGCCCAAACCCGACCCGTTTCCGATCTTGCAATTTTCAGAATCGAGGCTTTCGTCGAGTTGTGTGCTGCACACGTGGCGACAGCGCTGTATTCGGATGCTCCCAGTATTCCGCCCTGAAAAGTCAACGAAGGGATGAAACAGGAGGAGGCAGTCACTTTGGATTTACGAGCCGAAGGGAGAAGATCACATCCGCAGCCGAGCCCGAGCAAGATGGCGGACACGTTGATGAGCATTCTGGAGCAGAACCCGACCACGGGCATGGCTGTGGGCGGCGCGCTTGTGGCCGCGGCTGTGGGTCTGACCGCCGCCAAGGCGCTGAGCGGCAGCAAGTCTGCGGACGTCCCGGCGTCAGCTCCCAAGAAGAAGAAATCCAAGAGCAAAGCCAAGAAGAAAGCGGCGGACTCGGAGGCCCCGGCTTCCGTGGAGAAGCCAGCCGCCCCGGAGATCAACCTGGACGACTTTGTGACGGTACGCGCGCTTCTCCTCTCTTTGCGTCGCTGTGTCTTGTCTCCAGCGTTCGTGTGTTGCATTCGCCCCGCGATCTTTTGGCGGGATTTCTTGTGGTGGAGCGGGTTTCTGATTGTTTGTCCTGCGTTGCGATGCGATCTGGATACAGGACGCCCCGGACTCGGAGGAGGAGGAGGCTGCGCGTGCGGAGAAGCTGAAGCTGAAGCGCAAGCTCAAGAAGAAAAAATCCAAGGCCAAGGCCAACTCGAGCGTCAACGCGTCGGAGGAGGCGGAGAAGAAGAAGAAGGCGTCGGCCGTTTCCCAGCAGGACATCGAGGAGGGGTGGGAGACAGTGTCCCGGAAGAAGACGTCCAAGCCCAAGCAGCAGTAGAGCCACGACGCGGGACTGGCTGGTAGCGGAAACGAATAGGTTCTTTTTTCTCGGCCTCATTGCCGAAGCTTCGGGAAGATACGAAGCACAGCGGTTGCGTGCGTTCCTCTGAGCACCGCAACAATATATAATACTGACGAGCACAATCACATTGGGTTTTCGTATGCAAGACTACGCCGTGCGTTCATTAATTCGGGAGTTCATTCCGTCCGGTCTGTGAAGAAACGCGTGTCCAAGAGTTCATTTGCAGCCGCTCAAGTACACGGCACTGTCTTATCCAGATGCTCACAGCTTGGACTTGGGCTTGAGCGCGTTGAACACGACCGGCAGCTTCATCGCAAGCGCCATGTTGCCCTTCAGCTTGAGCTTGCCCTTCATGAAAGCCTGCACGAAGGTACAATAACCTAATTAGAACCGTGGACGAGACGTCGCCCTCCCCTCCGTGGGCTAACCAAGACCCAATAGATACCTGTTGCGCGTTGAGCTTGCCCATGGCGATGGAGACGAAGTCGGCGTCGGCGACCGTGATGGTCACGTCGGCCTTCTTGACGCCCTCCGTAAGCGCCGGCGTCGCGCTCTTCAAGTCCAAGTTCCACTTGCCGGCGCCCGTAATGTCGAACTGGATGATGCCCTTGACCTTCTTCGCCATGGTGCCGTCGTCCGCCGCCACAGCTTCGCCGATGAGACGGAAGATCTCGGCCGACTTGAGGCCGCCCGCGACAGGCGGAGCAGCAGCAGACGGAGCAGCAGGCTTCGCCGCGCCGCCGTTCTTCTTCATGTAGTTCCGCGTGGCTGCCAGCACCACATTCAGCTTCATGGCCAGTCCCATGTTGCCCTTGATCTTCACCAATCCCTTCATGAATGCCTAGAAGCCGCCACAACCGCCACAAACTCGCAGTAAGTATCCAGTGCAGCCCCAGCCAAAGCCAAATCGAGCCGCCTGCTCGAGCGTCGTACCTGCTGCGGGTTGAGCTTGTTGTCCATCATCTTGAGGAAGTTCTCCTCCGTCAATGTGATGGTGAGGTCGGCCTTGTCGGCGTCCGTGGCCACCTTGACGCTGCCCTTGCCGTTCTTGAGGTCCACGAGCCACTTGCCGGCGCCCGTGATGTCGAACTTGATGATGCCCTTCACCTTGGCCACCAGCGACGGCCCCACCTCGTCCACGGCCTTCCCCATCATGTCGAACAGCTCGGCGGCGCGCGGAGCCATGGGTGCGGGGAGCTGAAGCTGACTGAGAAGGTTGAGAGGTCGTGCGGCCCGTCGGCTTTTTCGGAAGTGACGTTTAGTCCGGCGAGGCGCACTTGGCGAGCAGCCAACGACCGCGGCAGCACAACCCTGTAAAATTAAATACCCGATATATAAAATAGGTAGGAATTGTGGGATGTTGCACGGCTCGTGCCACAATGCTTCCTTTGCCAAACCAAACGCTCTTTGAAATCCGACTACCTTTTATATCCTATGCTTTGTATACAAGTGAAATGTTTGTGTGTCTGCAGGTTTAGATGGATCTGGTGCTCGGCGAGCAGGTTGAACTCCCAGTAATTCCACATTTTGCTCGAAGATACGGACATGCTGGTCCATGTTTGAATTTGTCCAGGTTGCAGTTGCATGGCGACCAACCCCAGCGTGTCACTGGCGCAACTCGAACTTCGATCTAAAAGACTCGGCAGTGCAGAGTGCACTTGCAACGCTGAACAGCTCCACGCCAATTACGCCACTATGGATATCGTTCGTGAGACAGAGCACCTTGTGGCTCATTAGATGCAAGGCATGGATTCACATCGTGGTTCGTCAAAGGCTGAAAGGCAAGCATTCTGCTCGGCATATCGTTTACCGTTTACCGTGGCTTGCTAAATTGACCATAGAGGCTACCGTGCTCTCTCAAAACAGAGCGCTCTATTTGCGAACTTAAGAGTTTCGCACGAACTTTGCGCCACCGATGAACATGATCGGCCGCGAGCCGCAGCTTCAGGAGCTGGCGCGCGTCGCCGGACTGCACTCGCGCTCCACGGAGTGTGCTGATGGCAAGCGCCGTCGCGTGCAAGAGACGCCGGCGCCGCTGGTGATCGTGTACGGCGGCGCGTCCACGGGCAAGAGTGTGTGTCTGGCGAGCGCGTTGCGGCAGCACTCGAGCGCATACGCGCTCGTGGACTGCACAGCTCTATATTCAGCCAAAGAGTTCTATCGCGAGGTTCTTGCGCAACTGAATGACAACGCGGTGTCACTGCATGGCGAAGACTCCGCAGATTTAGTGGAAGGCGAGCACGAGGAGCTCACGATCTCCACCAGCGCCATTAACCCAGAGTACGGCGACGTTAGCAACGGCAAATCCAATGAAGCCAATGGAGCTGCAGACGAAGAGGAGCAGCGTGTAGCGGTGACCCAAGCACGGACGAAGCGCTCGAGAGCGGAGGTCGCTGGGGAGTCGGAGGAGTTCAGTTCGCTCAACTTCCTGAGCTTCTTCAAGGCGCTGGACGCCTTCATGACCAAGCAGGAAACCCTGCGACTTGAACAGGAGCCCACGCGACGAGTGCTGTACTTGGCTCTGGATCACGTGGACAAGCTGTTGGATCGTGGGCAAGGCGCACTACTCACTTGTGTGTGCACCATCAACGACCAGCTGTCCTGTCTGAATGTACGCTGCGGTCTGCTTCGATCGAGTTGACAGGCAACTGCGTACTTACCGATCGTTTCCTGCTTGCCTTGGTCAGATGTTCGCGCCTTCCCTACCTTGGGAGGTCTGCGTGTTGCTGGTGACACGTGGCATGTCTTTGGAGTTCGATCGCCTCGTCATGCCATTCATCCCGGCTTACGTGCCCTTCCCGCCATATACACCAGGTGACGACCGCTTGTCCTCTCGTTGCTTGGTGGTTTCTTGCATCTCTCGCTGAATTGTGTTGCTGCCTTCCTTTGCATGCAGAGCAATTGGCCGATATCTTGGTGGAGCAGTTGAGCATGCAGTCTGCAGGCGACAGGTTCCGTGCGTGGCTGGTGCATCTCCACGGCCTGCTGCCTGAGTCTCCAGACAGCGATTGGCTCGAGTTCCGAGCGGCAGTCGTGCATTTGCTGCCGAGTTTCCAGACCGAGCTCTTCCCTCCCTCCGCAGCATCAGATGCCAGCAAGACCAAGAAGAAACTGGAGAGCGCCACCAAGGTTCGGGTGCAGCATTTCCTCGAGACGCGGCGCAAAGACCTCTTCGGTTACCACAAGCTGGACCGGGGCGATCCGTCCGAGCTCATTTCGTGCACCAACTTGAGTCGGAGTTGTCTGCTGCTCGTGCTTGCCGGCTACCTCGCCTCCTTCAACCCTCAGGACGCCGACGCACACTTCCTTTCGTCTTCGGGCGGCGTGCGCCATAAGAAACGCAGCAAGAAGAACAACGCTGGCGAGTCGGCGACGGGGTCAGCATCATCTGGCAGCAAGAAGCAGCAAATCAGTCAGCTTCTCATTGGACCTCGCATCTTCACACTGCAAAGGTTGCTGGCCATCTACCTGAATCTTCGAGCAGAGGCACAGGCAGAAGTCAGCCACTCAGTGTCCGACGACCGGATGAACGATGAAACTGCCGTCGAGACCCGCGAGGAGATCTTCATCCATGTAAGTCGCACCTTTCGTCAAGCCAGGATACGCGTTGTGTCGTCGCTGAAGTTGTAAAACTGACCGCGTTTGTGCTGTGCCTCGTGTCTTGATTGCGGTGTGGTGTGGCTTAGTTGGCTACGCTAGTTCGGATGCAGCTCTTCCAGCGCACGTCGCCACCGAACGTGTTGGACGACATCAAGTTCCGCTGCCTTGCCGACGCGCGCTTTGTCCAGGAGACCGCGCACCACCTGAAGTTCCCGTTAGACGCATATCTCAACAAGGCCCCCTAGCGATCGATCAAAGTGAATGTAATATAATACACACAGCAGCCCTTCCTTCTTCTGTCCCGCTTGCTCGCACCTTCGCATACTGTCTTCGACAAAGTCTTCCCCTCTGCAATATGCCCTGCTCGAACGTGCCGGATCACAACAAGCGCGTTGGGCTAATTGGTGCCTGCTCTCGAAAGATGTCGTCCAGCTGCATGTTGGCATCGCGAAGGAACGGGTGTTCCAGGGCTTGTTTGAATGTTATCCGCTTGTCCGTGTCTTTCTCCATCATGAGGGAGATCTAGCAAGGCAAAACGAAAGCAACAAGCATGCACTGTGAGTTCCAGCAATACCCGAGTCAGACGCTCTTCGTGATCAACACCTAGATCAGCACATACCAGATCCTTGGCCTCATCTGAAATGCTGGACCACTCCGGCTCTTCAAACTCGTATTCGACGCGCTTGTTCATCTGAATGAGCTCCTCGTCGTTCACGCCAAAGAACGGCTCATAACCACAGAGCATGGTGTATGTGACAACACCCGCCGAGAACATGTCCACTCCACTTGGGTATGCTTCGCCCTTGCCTGCAGCCAGAATCTCCGGGGCGACGAACCCTGGCGTTCCACATCTACCACGCACAATGATGCACATCGCCAACAAAATCAACATCGCACTCGTCATATAAAGAGACAAGAGAGCAAAAGTCACATACCGGCCCTTGAGCGTCCCGTCATCCTGGATAAATGCCGCCATTCCGAAGTCAGCAACCTTGATCACCGAGTACCTGTCATCCAGCAGCAACACGCCAATGAGAACGGCCGCAAACCCAACAAAGCAGAGTGCAAGCACTTACTCTTTGCCCTTGGCGCTTCGGCCATAATCCAGCGCCAGATTCGACAGCTTCACGTCTCGGTGCGCAATCCCATTGCGATGGCAATACGCAATGGCGCGGACCAGACTCGCAACCAAGAACGACGCGCGCGTCTCGTCCACCGCGCTCTTGTTGGCAATCTCCTCGTGGAGGTCTCCGTCGCGCATGAGCTCCAGCTCCATGACCAGATGGTTACGCGTTTCAAACAGCGATTGAAGCCGGATCACGGGACAGTATGAGGAGCCCGAGCGGACCGTCAGCAAACTCTGCGTCAAAATCTCGCGCACGACCGTGTCTTCTCGCTCCGTTTCGTGCGCCACCAGGTCCCAAAAGATGTTCTTCTCGATGATTTTCAGTGCGCAATCCTGCGAGCCGCCGTCCGAGTTCTCTTTTCGACGAGCACGCCGCACGATCGAGAAGCGGCCTTTGCCCAGCTCGTAGTTCTTTGGCGACGAGCACGTAGGTGAATCCGGAGTGAGATCAAAGAGGTCGTCGATCTGCAGCTTCGTGGCGCGGGTCAGCTTCTCTCGCCACTGCACGCAATCCTTCTCCGAATCGAAGCGCACCCACATCTCATTGCGCGCCGAGTTGACCGACGAATGGCAATAGTACTTGAGCACGAACTCCACTCTGCTTCGCTGCTGCGGACGCACCGATCCTTCAAATAAATTAGCATGGCCCACTGGTCGACTCGATTCGCTTGCGTCCAGATATTCCCAGAGGTTGTTGCGATACAGCGACAAGAAGCGCTTGCACCACTTGCGACCGGGTTTTTTCACATAAGCCCAGCCGATCAGAGCACACGAAGACGCGTCGCTTCCATTGGTGGACAACCACGTCTTCTCCGCCTTCTCCAGACTTCGCAATTGGCCAAACACGTCCGAAGGCAGCTCGGTCGCCAAGCATGAGAGTAGCCACGAATTCGAGTTCCACGTCGGAAGGCCGGGACTTGGGGTCGCAATCTCCGCCAATATCGGCGAGAGGTCCTCGCTGCCCATCGAGTTGTCTTCGGCGATCACGTTCATCCCGAACGGAGACGGCCGATCACCCAGTGGTTGGCGCACACTGGCACTGGGCTTTTGCTGCTTCATTGACGCGAAATTGTTCCCTCCGCGGACACTCACTTCATCTCCCAAGAAGGCGTGAGTGCTGTTGGCCATGTTGTTGTTGTGGATCGTCGTGAAGCACTTGCGTAGCACCGTGTCCACGCTGCTGCCCGAGCCTCCTGGTAAGGACGATGCAGCCGGAGGCAGCAGAGAGTTTTCCAAAAGAGGACAGTCGACGGTGATGTGGTTTCCATTGCAATTCGCACAAGTCGACGAGTTCTTGCGCCGACTGTTGCTCCGCGGTAGTCCCTGCGGAAAGAGCGGCGCCAGCGACTCAACGCCACTCGCAGCAGCAGGAGAAGACGGTTGCAAGGCTGGCGACAATACCGGCGAGAGCATCGCGCGCTTCTCGTCGAACGACAAGGAGCGCGTTTGGTGCCTTCCAGCGAGAGCCACCGCCGCCGCCACCACCGCTTGGTTCGATTTCTGCCTGGCCTCCTCGTCCGACTCGCTCGAGTCGCCAACAGAGAGAGAAGGCGCCGCATCCTCCGCGTCTGAGAGATACGTTGCGACCGAATCCGCCGTGTCCAGCGACTCTCGAATGTCGATGTTGTGGACACTATTCATACACCACAAACGCACAAGCAAGTCAGCATCTCATCCTCCGCTTGGGTGCTGCCAAACGTGGCGGCCATTTGCGCAAACGTCGCTCATTCCAATGGGGCAGAATAGAAATGCTGGTTGCCCATCCCTCCAGCCTCAACTGCAACCAAAAGAAAATCAGACCGCACCTAATGTCACTGTCGGTGTGGAGGCTGTTCATCATGAGCCGCTGCAGCAACATGTCCATCTGGAGCTCCCATGGCTTCGTGTAGATGGAGGTTTGCGTCGACGCTCCGCCTTTGCCGGAAGAGGTGTCGTCATCCATGTCCGAGTCCTTCTTCAGCGCGCTCTTGGCTGTCGTGGACAAATCGCCCTCATCGCTGATCGACGCGTTACTGCTGGCCATCGCCTCACGTTCCGCCGCTGTCCGCTTCGGCTGCATAACACGGCATTTCGACAGTCAGAACATCAAGTTTGAAGGCAGAAAGTCAAGTCCGGACGCACCACTTGAATCTTCACGGCGGTGTGCGTGGCCAAAGTGCCCTTCTTGTGGATGAGCTTGAAGCAGCTCACGCAGTAGGCGTCGTGGCAGCAGCCGTTGCAGCTCAGACTGGCGCCGTGCAGCTCGCAGTACACGCAGAGCGCGCGCGCGCCTCCTTCGTAACTGCCACCGCTCGCGTCTTCCGCGTCCGGCTCTTCGCCGTTGTCGACGCCCAGAGCCGCCCGACTGCGCTGCATGAACCACAACCGCCAGCTGGCGTTCTCCAGACGCGTGGCCTCGTCCACGAAGCGCTTCATGGTGGAGAATGACTGCCACGACTTCTTCGCCGCCTCCTCGAAGCCCGCCACCTCGTCCATCATCATCATCCTCGCCTATTGATAGCCGCGGCTTTGGCTCTCGAGTGTGGGGAGGACAGCGCACACGCGTGGGTCAGGAAGAGAAGGCGATCGGCGCAAAGGAAACGAACGCTTCGGGTGTGAGCGCGGGCGTCGGATCCCAAATGCTGAAGAGCGCGGAAAGCGAGTGCGCATCCGCAGCCAAAAGTCCGAATGAGTGAGTGACCTTCGTCTCGTCTGGTTCAGGGTTTGTTTCCCTTTTCTTTCTTTTTTCAGCGCGCACTACCGGTACTTCGCGGCAACGCCTTTGGATACTGATATTGAAGAGACATAATACATTCATACGAAATGAAAGGTTTACCTGGCAACAGTGATAAAGCTGGCGGCATGCCTTCCATTTGAGGCTTATCGGACGGATGAGTAAAAGCATGTATCTGGCTTCGGAGTTGTGAGGCGCCGAGAAATCCTCAAACAGCCGAAAACGCTATCACTCTGCTCAGGTTCAACTGGAGTGGGAGCTGGAGTACCTATCCCGAGAGGGTGCAGAGACGAAACCTCATACCGGTTCTGTAGTCCTGGTCCAGGTGGAGACCTACTGGATCTCTCAAAAGTGTTTGAAAGAGGTCCCAAAAATTACAGGAACGCTTCCAGCTGATGGACAGGGAGTCAAACCGTGAAATGGCTTGAGACGAAGTAGCAAAAGCGAGTCAGAGAACGAAGATGTAAAAGGAGGGGAAATACACAAATGGCGCGCACTAAAACTCGCACTCCAAGTTTCCGCTGGCTTTCTGAAGCAGTTCTGCAAAAGCAGCTTCTTGAGGTGATCAATGCGAGAAATAGTTTCGTGTAGTGCAGTACTCGTCTCCAAATTGGAATCTAGTCACCCGCTCCCAAGCGTCACCTGTGCGCGTCACGCATCGCTGATTGGCTGAATGATCGTACTTTATCGGACGAGACCAATCAAACGTCACCTATTCCCACATTTGCACCCATCCCGACAGGAAGGTTCCGATTTTCCTTTATGAAGCTGACTTCAGTGACCTGTCACTGTCATGAGGGAGTTCCTCAAAATGAGTCAGCGTCATACCCACTGCCGAAACATGGGCAAGAAGGAGAGCAGGAAGCAGAGTGCCGCGGCGGCGCCTGCCGCACCTCGTCGGAAGGCCAGCAAGGCCAAACCGGGGGCCGTAAGTCGTCGGGAGACCGCAGTGTGGCAGGCGGACGAGGTGCCTCCGCCATTGCGCTTCGAGCCGCAGCGGAATTCGCTGCGCGTTAAGGACCTTCATGACCAACTGATCTTCGCCGTGCCGTCCTTCCTCTCGCGTGTCGAATGCCAGCGTGTGCGCTCGTTCGCCGAGCAAGAGGGCTTCGAACGCGTCACCCAACGCGCCACTCGAGACTTCGCCTTCCGCGACAACGGCCGACTGCTGCTTCGACTGCCGGCGTTCGCGGAGCTGCTCTGGCTGCGACTGAAGCCGCATGTTCCGGTGGAGTATGAAGGCATGTTCGCCGCGGGGTTGAACCCGGCCATCCGCTTCTACCGATACGCCAGCGGCCAGAAGTTCGGCTGTCATGTCGATCAGAGCGACGTGGACCGCATCACGGGCTTCCATAGTCGCTTCACGGTGCTGGTGTACCTGAACGACGCCTCGGACTCCGACTTGGAAGGCGGGAACACCATCTTTTACGCTAATGAGGCTGGCGCGAAGGAAGAGGTGGTGCTGAGCGTCGCGCCTGAGACGGGCGCCGCGCTTGTACACGGCCATGGCGACCGCTGTCTGCTGCATGAGGGCGCTCTGGTCACTCGCGGCGCCAAGTACTTGCTGCGCACAGACGTCATGTACTCGCGGACTCGGCCAATAGCCAAGTAATTAGAGGCCATTTGCGTTTGGAGAGGTGGCGAATCGGACAAGAAAATGATGAAGTACATGAAGCCCAATCGCGTGGCTGCGTCTTGCTTGCTTGCCTCTTGTTGTATTGCTATGGAGTTCTGTAAAAGCGAGAGGCATCAGCCTTGAAGGCAACGAGTGCGTGTGTCTTACGCATGGGTGGAGGCCAACTCGCGCAGTTTTCTAGCGAGGGCGTGCACGAACGGGTTCTTCTACACGACACGGCAGCGTAGACAAGCATTAGAACAAGAGCATGAAAGCGAGAAAGAGAGAAAGAGAGACGTACCTCGATGTCGCTGACGATGGCGAGCACTTTGCTCAGCGTTTGCTGCACGGCGCCCCTGGCAGCAGTGGCTTCCGGGTGTCCGACGTAGTGCGCGAAGTGCAGCAGAAGCACCACGAGCATGTTCTCCACCACGAACGTCAAGCTGTCGGCGTGGTATTCCAGCACGCTTTGCAGCGGCGCAGTGTCGCATTGGTGGTCTCGTCGCCGAAGCGAGCGGTGCTGCGACGAAGCCACGGACGAAATGGAGGCGGCACGCGCCGACAAAGCGTCACGGTTCACCGTTGCGAGCGCGTCCAACAGCTGCTTACTGGTCTCCAGGGCGAACGCCGCAGCGTCGAACCGCGCTGTGAACTCGTTCATCGATGGCGCCAGCGTCCAAAGCGGATCAGTGGCTGCCGCAAACGCACGCGGGTCCACGGAAGCCATCGACGGGAACTGGTTCGCATACTGCTGTTGCGAAGAGTTGGTGAGGGCAAGCAGCGGCGTCGTTCGGCCGCTAACGCCATCACCGACGGCGATCATCATGCGGCTAGCGCAGAAGGCCACAGCATTGCACAAGATCATCCGAGACGCATACAGCTTCTCCTCATCCAGCAAGGACATGTGCAGCAACCCGGGACTGCCACTCGCCTTCATGGCGCCAGCATCGCACAGCTCCAGCAGCTTCTCCTCGCAATCCGCGCAGGCAAACCGTTGGATGCCAGCGTCGCGGTGCTCCATCGTCGAGCCCAGATACTTACTGCTCCACCACGACGCTCCATTGCTGTCGCTCATGCCATCTTCGTCGTCGCTGGGAGGCACGAGCTCGGCGCTGTAATAGAGGAACACTTGCAGGATCAACTGCGCGATCTTCTCCCACTTGGCGGCGGCCAACGTTTGTTCACACAGGTCTGGGAACTGCGTCACGTAGCGGAACACGAAGGTCACATACGACACTTCGCGCAGTAGGTTGACGGTCACGGGCTGTTGTGCTTGACGCTGCCGTCCGCCAGCACTGAGCTTCAGCGCCGAAGTAAACAACTTGCGGTTCTTGTTCACGAGATGCAGCACCTGGCCGGCGAGCGTGCGGTTCTTGGGCAACGAGGCGCAGCACGCGCTTAGGAGACGCACTACTGGAAGCCACTTCCGGTAGTATACGGCCTCCACGCGCTGGAACGCGGCCATGGCGGCGATGGAAGACGACGTCGTGTCTTGGTGGCTCTGCACAAAGTACTTGGGGCGATGCGTGGGCAAATTGCGTGCTTCGGAGAGCACACGGACCAGTCCTCCTTCCAGCAACGCCACAGCTCCATCCTGCGTCTCCGCGACCCGGGCGAAGAGCGACAAGAAGCACTCGTAGATGGTTCCGATGGTCGTGGCATCCATTCCTTCGGGTAGCACGCTGCTCTTGACCACGGAGGCTTCTCCACTACTGCGGTCGAAGGCGATTGCATCCATCTCGCTCAGCTTCTTGAAGATCCCGATGAAGTGCAGCAGATACCCACGTTCGCGGAAGATCGAGATGAGTGTCGAGGCTCCGTCGAATGCGATCAATGACTCAAGTGCCGACACCGCAAGCGCCATACTGAGCGTGTCTTCGCCATCACTAGCATCCCGACAGACCAGATCCACGACCTGATTCGTGAGAAGGTGTCGAACGCGCTGTTCATTCCCAAGCGCTCTGGCGCCAAAGCCCAGTCCCGCCGACATGGGTTCTTGAGCATCACGTGGAGGCAGCACATGCAGCACATTCACAACGCACGAGTACAGCAACGTCCTGGAGTTCCGAGCAGCCGACGGGTTCCCTGTGGCCGCGGCGCTGCTGTAAATCGAGCGGAAGAGCAGTTCCAGGAAACCCAAGTTCTGGCGATGGCGACCTTCGGGCAGCGCAAACTGCGCACTGCCTTCACCAGGGTAGCTGAGCTGCGAGAAGAGCAACAACGCGATTCGCGAGACGATCTCGAACAGCTGCGCCGATGCACTCGCCTTCTCCGTCAGCTTGCTCAACACCGCGGCCACGATACCGCTCATGAGTTCAAGCCGCACTTCTGCAGACGCGACAGTATCCAAACCCTGCCACATAGCCGGCGTCTCGGCCGCTTCTTGTTCGCGGGGCAACCCGAGATAATCCAGTACGACCACCTCCATGAGCTCACGCAAGGAGTTCAGAGCGTGGCTCTCTGCAGCAACCCGTTCCGAGTAGATGTTCCACTGCACCGCCCATTGAATGAACTTCTCTGCTGCTGCCGCCGCGCTGTTCAGACCGTCACTGCTGCTGCCAGAGCCATTCACGCGGAATCGCTTCGCGGACGAGCTGAAGGCCGAGAAGTAGCCGTCGGCTCCGTCTTCGACTGCAGTGAGATCCAGAGTCTGCAGTACCTGACAGAAGCGCTCAATATCAATCTTTAGCCACTTGTAGTAGCCGCTCTGCTCCACCGCCGTTGTCACTTGCTCTGCCAGAGCCACGACTTGTTGGTTTGTCGGCACAGGAGGCGGCGAGATGTGGAACGAGCTCTCATCCAAGAGCTGCAGCAGCAGCATTTGCTCTTGCTTCGCGATCGCGTGCTGGTCGTAATTGCCGCCCATCGAGATGGAGAGCAGTTGGCCCATCAACTTGTTCACCTTCTTCATCTGTGGCGGTTCCTTGTGCAATCCGACATGCAGATACACCGCCAGCGTCTTGAAGAACCACCCGCGCATATTCAACTCAGCAATCGTAGCAGCAGCCGTCTTCCTTCGGGATACATGGAAGACGCGACTGAACAGCTGGATTTGCGTGGCGAAGTAGTCGTTCGGAACACTTTCCAGCGTCGCAATGGTCATAGGCGACGAGAAATCTTGCGTGACCAAGCAGTGCAAGACCTGGTAGCACCTCTCGGCAAGTTCCGGCGTCTCCAGGCCGAAATCCGCGTTGGAAACAAGCATAATCACCGCGTCTAGCCCATTCTTCATGTACGTCGTCGTCGCATTCGCCTCTCCGCTCTGATTCAAGCCGCCCAACAGCAGATGCGCCAGATTCGGCGCTGGTTTGCTGAGGTTTTGCAGCAACAAATCCAAGATGGCGGCCCGGATGGAAGGCGGAGACGCCTCTTGTGCGAACAGCTCGTACGGAGAAGAGAGCATGCGGCTATCTTGGCGCTTCCGCTTCCTTGCTGGCTGCATAGCAACCGAGTCGGATTCCAGCTCCTCCTGTTCGTCACGGATGCCTCCTTCATCATAACTTCGCTCGTTCACGTCGTCATCGTAGACGTCCAGCAAGCGGTTTGTATAGCCCATCATGATATCAGCACTGGCTCCGCTATCGACCAACAGATCCACCAGGTCGGTCCCGCTCATCCGCGAGCTGATTAAGCGCAAGATCACCGCTGACAGATGCGGGATGTGCGCCGACTTGGTGTACTTGATATACTCCACAATGTTCACAAAGTCCGAGCGATAACGACACAAGATCGTGTGCAGCATCTCCACTTGCAGTCGGTGCGAAAGCTGGTGGTTCAGGTCGGTGTTGACAAACTGCACGTCCTTCTCCAGCACCAGCACCACGATCTCAAGAGCGTGTTGAACGCAACGCTCGCGAAGTGCGGCGACAGCGGTGGTCTTCGTCAAGTATGTGTCACTGGGCTTCTTCGACACGTCGATGACGAAGTTCAGCGAGCCGTGCTTGGCCTCCGTCTCGCGCTTCACAATGTCCAAGCAGTAGAAGAAGGCGTGCTCCAGATGCACATCCATCGATGTGTTCTCCAGACTCTCGACGCCTCCGTCCCCGGATAGGATCGACAGCACCTTGTTCAACAAGGGGCTTCCCGAAAGGAATCGAGCCAGAAGCTGGTACGACAGACTCCCTTCGGTAGTGGAGGCGTCAGCATTCCGCAGGATCTTCTTGAAAATGGCCAGTGTGCCGTTCACCAGCGCCCACTTCTCTTCCTCACGCTCGTATTTCCGAAGATCGAACTTCAAAAACACGCGCTCCAGCAGGAATTCAAAGTAGAACTGGATGGCTGCGATCCGACCGTCGCCTTCGAAGGATTTCCAGGCATGCGGATTCTCGAACAGCTCGTACAGCAGTGTCACGAAGCCTCTTGTCGCCGGATACGTCCGACTCATGGACTCGTAGTGCTCCAGTTCGTAGCTGATGTCCTGATTGCCATAGACCGAGGTGTCTCCTGTAGTGCGCAGGATCTGCAACGCATCTACTTGCCGCCACACGAACGGTGCAATGTCGGGCACTCGAGAAAAGGCAGCCAGAGTTTTCATCAGCGCACCCTTCAATGAGCTGGGGATCCGGCATTGCAGGAAGGCCACAAACGTCGGGATTGGCGACCAATCGTGGTTGTGGAAGAAAATGAGTGCCAATTGCGGGTCCGCAATGACCGCTTGGATGACTTTCTGAATGGATTCCAGTGCCTCCAGCTCCTTGGGGCGAATAAAGCGCGGGCCTGGAGCCGCCGCGTTGTTCCTGTTGTTGAAGGCGTTGCCATCCATCCCCACACCGGGAGATGCCACGCCTCCAGGCATGAGTGGCGAGTATCCCAGCGGCTTCTCAGCATCCGTGAGCAATCGCTGGTACTTGGCCATCACGCCAAAGAACTGATCCCAGCTGAGCTGCGCCGGGTTCTGCTTCACGTGGTGGAATGCCAGTTGGGCACACTCCGGTCCACTTGCAGCCGCGGCCACCAGCCGCATGTACGAGGCGAAGCACCCAGGGTTCTTGAATGCCGCATCGCGGCAGGCCAACAGGAAGGCATGGCAACTGCCGCCATCGCTGCTGCTGGCACCAGTCTCTGACTGCTGCTGTCCATCTCCCGAGTCACTGCCTCCATTGCTGCTGTTGCTGCCTTGGAAGTCGAATTCCTCGTTGCTCTTGCGCCAGAACGTGCAGCTGAACGCCGCATCTCGTGCACATAACGCCGTAGCGAAGTCAATGATGTTCTCCAGGCAGTCGCCGGTCCAGGCCGCGACCTCGCCGCCACTCTCAGACTGCATGGCCGCAAGCGCCGCCTTGTCAGCCACAGTCGGCACATCAATCATCATCTTGGACGAGTACGTGAGGAATAGCAGCTCAAAGTTCCGTTCGTAAATCCCATAGAGCAGCGGGTCGTGCTTGCGGTCCGGCAGATACTTGAGCTGCACCTCGACCAGCGTATGGAACACGCGCTCTTCGATCGCTTTCTTCACCACACTTGGCGCCAGCTCCGACTCAGCGAAGACCACACTGCCGCTACTGTTGTTGCTGTCTCCATTGGACGCCAAGAACCCGGCCCAAGCCAGCATCGCGACGCTCTGGAAGCTCTTCTGCTCCCATTCCTCCTCAAATAGGATACGATGTAGCTCCTTCACGACTGTCGCATGATCTCGTCGATGTAGCACAAGCCCAGCCACTGCGCCGCCCGTCTCACGATCCATCTTCCGTGTTTGCTGGAGCAACACGGTGAACAACGCCACCTGGACTGTGGTAATAGCCTGCAGCATGCAGGAGACCTGCTTCACGGCTCCTTCGGGCGACGTGCCGGCCAGCGAACCGCCCTCAAACAGTTGCGCAAACGACGAAAGGTTCACGATATGCGGCGAAACCTTGGCTACAACGGAGTTCAGCCGGCCGCAGAGCGTCTTGAGCAGCTCTGCCAGCTGTTGAACCTCACTGGCAAGCGCTCGAGCACTCGACACGATGAAGACGAGGCAATCGGCCACTAAAGTGTGCCAATAGCTCACAGCCTGCTCCATCCGCGCCACTTGCGCGAGTTGTGGGAGCTGTTGGTCAAACGCTGTCACCAATTTGGACACCAGACCGTCACTCAGCAGTTGATTCGTGAAAGACAGGATGAACTGACGACGCGACTTGTCCAGACGGTCCTCGAAGCGCAGACGCAGTAGCTCCTTGAGCAAATGCAGCTTGTACTCGGTCTCTGAGACCAAGAAGTGGCGCGCTGCGGCCTGTACAGAGCCGGCAAGTGCGCCGGCATGCAGTTGGTCGGCACGCTCCACCCACTCGCGCTGGCGGGTCTCGCTCGCCAACAGCCACAGCTCGAAGCAGCGCTTTTCACTGGTGCGGAACTCATCGCTAAGTTTGCAAATCTCCTGCTGAATCAGAGGCGACACGTCCACGTGCTTGCCCGCCACCGACACCTTGTTGGCCTGTAGAGCCGCGCGCTCTTCTGCGCTGGGCGGCGCCAGCTTCATCGGCTCTAGAAGCTCCGGGGCGGCGGCCAGAAGCGCCGCCATGAACTGTGGCGCATCATCGTCGCCCATGGTCTGGCCCGCGAAGGCGTGCAGATCCTGATGCAGCTGGCGGAAGCGCAGCGCCGGCTCCTCGGCGAGCGCCACGCTGTCGCTCATCTCGTCGGAATGTGCGTGGAGAGAGAGAGAGGAGAGATCGGCCGCCTGATCCTGATCACCAGCCTCCAACGCTTTGGCTTTGGGTTGGTAGGCAAAGGGGGGCGGCGGGAGTGGCCGCGCGCGGGGTTTGAAAGCGCACTTTACCGGAAACGGCAATTCGCACTTACCGATAGCAATCGGAGCTAGTCCGAGCATCACGGTATATTGCAAGCATGGTGGAGCGCTCCACACGGCGAGGTGGGACCGCGCCACATTGCAGATCCATCACACGCCAGGTGAGAAGATGGAGGTGAAGAGGACGCCGAAGAAGCTGCGCGGCGGCGTGCGGTCCTTCGCTCCCCGGCTGCTGCTGGCTGCCGCGTTGCTACTGCTCCATGGAGACTGGTATGTCTGTCTAGCAGCAGAGACCGCGCCGTCCACGACCTTCCGCATCGACGCGAAGACCAAGCTCCAGGACGTCTTCAAGTGCTCGGGTATCCACTTCATCGGGTCTTTCAACGAATACTACGTGGCTTGCGAGCTGCATGTCCCGGGCCAAGATGCGCTCCAATTACTGGAGATTGTGGACGCCACGCTGGACGGCGCCGTCCTGTCGCCCATGCAGAGCGTGCACACCGAGCTCTCGTTCCAATTGAACACTTCCAAGACGATCGTAGAGCTCCGCAACAGTCGAGTGACCGCCAGCGCCGTGGAATTCCACGCCGCCAACATCTCGATGGATGAGCACTCCGCCATCAATGTATCGGCATGCGGCCTTAAGTTCGGACCAGGTTTCAACTCGTGGTTCGGCATGGGCGGCAGCTACGGCGGGATTGGCGGCGCGTCTCTCACCGGACATGAAGCGAAGTGCGACGACGTGCCGCCCAATAACTTTTTCCGGGCTGTAGGCGATGTGGCAGGCGATTCAGCCAATTTCCGCGGGTACGGGAGTGGCGGAGGCCACGATCAAGGTCGTGGGGGTGGTCGGATCCGACTCGTAGCTGCTGGGAACGTGGAGATCAACGGCTCATTGCTGGCCAACGGTGGAGACGCATGCACTTCCTGCTACGACAGCGCAGGCGCAGGTAAGCTGGCTTTCCAGGTCACTCAAGAACGGCGTTGCACTGAGGCTAACGCTGTGGGAGTCTTGTGAATTGCTCTGTTGTTTGGCTTCACAAGGCGGCAGCATCCTCATCACGGCCTCAAAGCGAATTCACGGCAATGCAACGGTGCAAGCCAATGGTGGCGAGCCTTCGATCTATAATAACGACGATGATAGTGGCGGCGGAGGTGGTGGCGGCGGCGGACGGATCGTGTTTAACTCGGAAAACGCTGAAGAGCTGGGTCCTTCTCGGGTTGGAGCCTATGGCGGCGGCTACACGTCAGAACAGAACTCAGCAATTGGCTGGTGCCAATTGGGAGGCGACGGGACGATCTTGAAGCTGCAGCACTCCACGAAGGACGAAACTGGTCCTCATGGCAGCGAAAGAGATGAGGATGGGGACGACAAGACGTTGGTGGGGACGTTGTTGGTGAAAGGCGGGCGACTGGCACATGCAGGGCCAGTGAAACGCATCCAGATCTACGGATGCACACCCATCTTCGAGCAAACCTCCAGAGGCGACTCCTTCCTCCCAGACTGCTTGGCCCACGTGTTTGTGAGCGGTGGAGCGACTGTTTGTGCTGCTGCGATCCAGCTCAAGGTACTGGCAATGGCATCGCACGACCTTTTAGTGTTAGACCCACGACTGAGCGACTAACGTCGTCACTGTGTATCTGACCCGCCACTGTCGGCAGCCAAGTGTGGACAGCGTCGAGAGTTCGATTGTGGTAAGGCCAGGATGACGATCCTTTGGTTGTACTGGACATGCTAACCTGGGTTCTTCACTGTTGAATTACTCGATTGTAGCTGGACTCCGGCTCAGAGCTCAATATCCTGGACCGTGCGCGGTCGATTCGGCTGTCCGCGTCGCAGCTCACTCTTCAAGTATGTTCGCCTGCTGGGTGTTTCAGTAAAAATTGCTACTGACGCGTTGACGTGCTGTCTGTACAGGGCTACATGGGTCCTTCGTCGTTGCTGGAGCGTGACCTGTTCAGTCTGACGCTTGATGGCATCGACGTGGCCTTCTCTAATGCGTTGGCAATGATCCATGCGCTTGACGTGACTGCCCGTGGTTCGTTATCTGTTGACAAGTACTCAGAGCTGAAGTTTCGAGCGCGAGTGGCGGTCCAAACAGATGCTTCGATCAAGATTGACGGCTTCCTGCAACCTCTAGACAAGTCACTGGAGCCCTGGCGTCGAGACGAACCTGACGACGTCCCTGTCGTGAGTCTCACAAGCAAGAAAGACGTGGAATTGCGTCCTCAAACGGTCGAAATGGGGGCGTTAGTGCTTCGTATCCAAGCTGGCGGTTCAGGCTTCGTTGACATGCCGTTCGACACGCCGTTCTTGAGTCTATCGATCTCAGCGACCAACGTTTCAATCGCCAATGTGAACAGCGGTCCAGTGCTTCAATGCAAGGCCATTGAGCCTCAAGCTGACCCGTCCGCTTGTGCGAGACTCAACGGCTCCACTACTGAGCCACAGCCTTATGAAGTCAGTGTGTTCGCCTCGGAAATGGCGATGCTCGGCAATATCTCCGCCGGGTCTATGATCCTCTGCAGCGATCACGATATGACCATCAGTGGCCGGATCTCCAGTTCTTCGCAAGGTTGTGGATCTGGTGTGGGGCCCGGGAGAAGTGAAGTGGCAGGAGAAGCGAGTGGAGGAGCAGGACATGGTGGCCGAGGCGGCAACGTTCTACCGGGAAGCACAGGCGGCGGCGCGGTCTACGACACCTCAACGGACCTTGATCTGACAACTTCAGTGTCCTGGATGACAGATAAAGGCTGGCCCATCTGGCCAGGTAGCGGTGCAGCCAGCGGCGACTCGCCCAACAAAGTCATAGGAGGGAACGGCGGTGGGATCATCTACATTGGTTCCAAGCGGTTGATCGTGGAGAAAGCTGCGTTTCTCTCCGCTCGCGGCGGCGTGGGTTCTAAAGGCGGTGGCGGTGGATCAGGTGGCGCGATGACGCTCTTCATCTCGGACATCTCAGGTGGCGGTGTCATCGACTTGGCAGGAGGTGCAGCGACGGCATCTGCGTTTCCCTCGAAGGTGGCGGGAGGAATGAACCGCTCCTCCATCTGGGAACCTGAGATAGCGCCGTCAGACATCAACGATGAGGGGAAATTGGGCGGTGGAGGAGGCGGCGGAGTGATTCGCATCACTTATCGAGACACAGCGGAAGGCTCCAGTGCTGGGAATGGCGAGCAGTTCATCAAAGACGGCGGCGAGCTCTCTGTAACTGGTGGAGAAAGCACAGGAGGTGAGAACGGCGGTGTTGGTGTCATGATCGGAGCCAATTGCCAGCCTGGACGTGGCGGTGTCTTCTGTTTGCCGTGCCCAGAAGGCAGCCACAGTCCCGATCGCTTCTCCAAGTGCACACCATGCGATCCAGGCACCTGTTCCAGTCAGACGGGCGCTGCGACGTGTTCTGCCTGCCCGATTGGTCACTTCAACCCGGATTTCGGCAAGACCGAGTGCGAATCCTGTCCGTTCGGCTCCTTTGGCGCCACTACAGGCTTGAAGAAGTGTGTTCCATGTCCGCCGGGCGCATATTCCGACATCTCCGGCAGCAGCAAATGCGCTTTGTGTCCTTCTGGCAGCATCACCACGTCCTCAGGCAACAGGAACTGCACGGTCTGTGGCGTTGGCGAGACCACCGCGAAGATCGGAGCCACCTCGTGCCTCGCCTGCACCTCCAAGCCCGTCCATTCGGCCTTCAATATGCGGGGGAACTGCTCCTACGCCTGTGCGAAAGGCCGGAACGGTCTGGACTGCCTGACCCCCTTCGAGCGGTTGGTGAAGCCCATCGGCGGGCCACTAGGCTTCGTGATACTGGTGTTCTCGCTCACAGGTCTGGTCTTTGGCGGCTGGGGATTCCTCTCCTATCGCAGTTCGAGGTCGGAATTGCGGCGATATGCCGAGTATAAGGCCCAGCGACTACGTGACGAGCTGTCGTTGGCCACACTGACCCGGAATTTGACGCCGAGGCTGACCGATCAAGATCTGAGTGCTCACGTGGCTCGCCTGTACTTCGCTGGCGATAATCACCTCAAGAATGCGTGGCGATTGAACCCGTTCTTCCTGCCGTCAAGTCTACGTGAGATCGTGGAAGAAGGCACGTTCGCGAGCTTCGCGGAGAAGTGCAACGCTCTATTGCTATGGGATTCCGGCGGCTGGGAAGTCTGGCTCTTCCGTGTGTTGCTCGTCCTGCTGCCTCCAGTCAGTACGTTGTTCATGCGGCGGCGTCAGTTGCGTCGAGTCGAGCAGCTCGCGCAATTCATTGGCCAATACGGCGGCCGCTTCTTCCGAGACCGCAACTTCCGAGTCCATGGCACGCAACTCAAGCTTGGCTTCAGTCCGGACTTCTCGCTCGGGTACTTGGACGTATTGATCTCTCCCTCAGCCTCGGCATCTTCCTCGAACTTAGCGGCCATGCAGACGGGCAGTCATCGAGATCTGGTGCTTGTGGTTGGCGGCAGTGGCTCGTTCTTCCGGCCGTACCATCTCGATACAAACGACATCATTGTGCGTGCCATCCCGTCGAGGTTGGAGCTCTTGGAGCACAACTTCTGGATCGATTTCGTGGCGGAAATGAACCAGAAACTGCGTGTGTTACCCCAGCCAGCGTCCGTTATCCGTCGTGTTCGTGAAGCCGCTGAAGCCACACGCGACATCCTCGCGTTTGTGGCGGCATTCAACGAAGAACACACGCGCCACGGCTTCTCCGTGACCTTCGGGGCCTTCTCCATCGACTCGATCGTCGCTGCCGAAGCGAATGAAAACTGCTTCACGCCCTTCGAGCTCGACCACGTACACGAAACCTTCGAATTGTATCCGTTGGACGCCTTCAAACTGGCCTTCCGCGTCTCCAGGCTGGCCACGTCGCCTTCTGGGACGAAGGATGAAGGACTAGCGGATGCGCCGACGATGGACGAGGCTGTGGTAGCGGATGAGAAGCTCAATATTGAGAGCGACCCTCGTTCCGCAGGTTTCCGGTACTCGCAGATCCGGATGGAGGCACTGTTCGCTCAGCCCGAGCGAAGGAGTTCTGCTGCCGGCAACAGCGACGACTCCAGCGATGAGAGCGACGATCTGGTGCCACTCAAGAAGCGACGGAACAGCGCCAGCTCTGTGCGGGTGGAGGCGCTGATGCAGTTCTTGTGTGCCGACCACACGATCCGACGCTGGCTTGTGGCGCTGTGGCAGCCAGTGTATCCGCTCTTCCGACTGCGCAATCTGCCATGTCCTCTGCTGCCTGCTCGCTGGCTGCTACCGGCCACGATGGTGCTGCTACTGCTGGCAGATCTGGGCGTGGCCTTCTGGATCCTCATGGAGTACTACTGCGTCCAAGTGCGGGACCCCACGGCCCAAGACTCCGGTTGCTCTCGGGTACGTATCGTCTCCCTGCCTCTCCTCTTGCTCTCTTCTCGTCGCCCTGACTCTGATGTTTGTTGTCTGCGATCGATAGACGGCCGTGTGGTCTGTGCTAGGCATCTTGCCGGCTGCGATCGTCGGTTCTCCGCTGCTTGGCTTGGTGTTTCTCGTCCGAAAGAGCGTCTTCTCCGGGAAATTGTTCGCTCTTTGGAACGCCAGCTCCATCGTGAATCTGCTGGTGGCTTTCCTGTGTGGCTTGGGCTACTTGGCGTACATCCACGACGGCGTTTTGCTGGTGGTGATAGCCGGCGTAGGCGTCAAGTACTTGGAGAAGGAGGTGGCGCTGCGTTGTATCGCCCAATACGCCAGCGAACGGCCTCTACGCGGCTGGCGGGGACTCCACACGACTCGCGACTGGTACGACGCCGCCTACACGCCGCTAGTACACCACGAAACGTGAGCAGAACGCGGCAAACGCTCTTAAAAGAGGGTGATGGTGTTGTAAATAGTGTTTTTTAGCGTGGTGGACACTGGTGGACCTGCTGTCTCTCTAGTCGACGATGTCGATGGGGGTCTTGGGTTGCTTCTTGGGCTTATTCCGAGCCAGACTGACCCATTTCTTAGCGCGCGTGATGGTGGACGCACTGTTCTGCAGCTTGTGAGCTGCCTGGGACCGACGTTGCGCCATAGCGGCACTGGCCTGTTGCCGACGTTGCTGCACAGCGTGGCTGGCTTGTTGACGCCGCTGCTGCATAGCCGAAGTGAGGCGCGACTTGCGGGAGTCAGTGGACGGGCGATCCAAGAACTGCGACAGATCTGTGGACGGACGGTCTCCGTCGAAGTAGGACGGCGTCGTGGACTGCATGGACGGCCGGTCGTTCCACGGCGAGACCTCCTCTTCATCGGAGCTCGAGTTGAGGTCTTCTGGCTCGGTGGAACGGGAGCTCGTCTTCTCCAGGAAGTCGCAGAGCGTGGAGTACTCGCCTCGCGCCACATCCAGCTCCTTCCGTTGCGCATTGAGCTTCTGCGTCAACTCCAGCTCCCTCAGCTTGTTGGACGCCTGCAGGACGTCACGGTCACAACGCCACTCCGCCACCACCGACTCCAGCTCGTTCTTGGTCTCCAGCAGCTCCTCCAGCTGGCGTTTCAGCTTGGCGTTCTCCTCACGAACCTGCGCGACCTCCCCATCCTGTTCGGCCGCATGCTGCGTCTCCAGCTTGAACTTGGCGAACTGCTGTCGAGCCAATCGACCACGTTGGATCTTCTGCACTCGCGTGGCCGCTTCCTGTTGCTGTCGAGCCAGGAACTCGCGCTTGAGCTCCGTGAACCGCGTTCGGGCCTGATAGCCGCGCGTCAACCGCTGGATGGCAATGGCCGCGTGTTCCCGTCGTTGCCGAGCCAGCATCGCCATGCGTCGGCGCTCCTCCGCCAGTCGCTTCTTCTCCAGAGCCGCCTGCTCCGCAGCTCGACGCTGTGCCTCCCGCTCTTCCTGCTCACGCTGAAGTCGAAGCCTTGTCCGCTCTTCCTCCTCCTCCAGACGACGACGCTCTGCTTCCTCCGCCATCTCCGCGAACAAACAGCGGGCGAAGTACCCACGCACGTTCTTCTGGATCAACAGCGCGCTCTCTTCCCGCTGCACTCGCTCCAGTTCTCGTCGCCGCTCCGCCTCCAGCTTCCTCTGTCTGGCTCGCTCCGCCTCCAGTTCTCGAAGACGCTGACGCTCCTGCTGTTCCAGCAACGTCTGCCGCTTCTGCCAAGCCGCATGACGTCGCTGGAGCTCCTTCCTGGCCAGAAACTGCCTCACGAAGCACTGGATCCGGAGCGCTCGACTCTGACACAACGCTGCGAAGAAGATCTGGCGGCCGAGGTGGCCGCGCCACGTCCGCTGGATCTGCGTGGCTCGGAACTCGCACAAGACCTTGAAGAAGACACGGCGACCCACATGGCCTCGATACACGCGCTGGAGCGTCGCCACCGCCAGCTTGGCGCGCTGGAAGCGACAGACCGCCACGAAGACCTTGATTCGCTGCTGGATGACGATCAGTGCGTCGCACATCTCGTAGTATCGACAGCGAGCTTGCATGCCTCGCCACTGGCTCTGGATCAGGGCCACGTACGCGAACAGCTTGGCTGCTTTGGCTCGCTCAAGGGTCTCGAGCACGCCCTTCTGCAAGTAGATCTTGGTGGCGCCCATCTGGAATTCCTCGGGGGTTTCCAGCTGGAACTGGGCCACCAACGCTCGACAATGAGCTTCGCCGAATTTCTCGCTGTCCTCACGTTGCTGTTGCTGCTGCTCCGGACTCAAGAAGAGCTCGAATTGGGCCGCAAACTCGGCATGAAGTAGGCGATTGGGATACCCGGCACGAGCGATGCAGATGGCTTCGATGACTCCAGCGCAACGCAGTTGAGTGGCCACCATCTTGGCGTCCAATACCGTGGCGCTCTTGACACTGTTCGGCTTGATACAGCGGATATAGTGGACGTTGGTCTCGTTGATCGTGGCCATGAGCGCCGTCAGCGACTGCTTGAACTGCATCCCCACCGTCTTGTCGCCTGCTGAGCCTCCGCTGCCTCTTCCACCGCCGAGCTTCCGTCCCGAGCCGCCAGATTTGACCCCTTGACGAGCAGCTTCCGCCTCCTTCTTGGCCAGGAAGAGCATTCCAGTGAACGGCTCACTACTGCCACACATCAGTCCCGAGAGATCCGAGAGCAAGGCGTCCTTGTGCTTCTCCAAGAACCCCGTGGCGTCGTACAGCACACTGCCAGCGTAATGGTGGATGGAGAACTGGGTCTTGCAGAGTCGAGGGAAGTCGATGAGCGTCTTGTGGTTGCGATAAGCCGTCGACAGTTTGCTGACGAACCCCTCTTCATTGCCCCGAGGTCGTACGACCTCTTCGTTCAGTAAGGCCATGACCCCCATCCGACCTTCCAATAGTGCCAAGGTGTCGCTATTGTCCGCGTACGCAATATGCGCCCAGGTGATATGCTCCTGCTCGTACTCGTCCTGCACAGCCTTGAACACATCTTGCGTGAACTTGTGCTGCAGCTTCTCGTTGGCGTAGTTGATGCACAACTGCTCGAACGAGTTGTGCTCGAAGCTCTCGAAGCCGAAGATGTCCAACACGCCGATTGAATGTGTCGATCGCCGAGCTGCAGCCCCCAGACTGGCGTTGATACCTGCCACCAGCCACTCGAAGACACTGGCGTAGATGGCTTTGGCCAGTGCGTCGCGACCAGAACGCGCTTGCTCCGCTGTCAATGGCACCAAGTACACGTCGCCGGCCGCCTTCATGGTACGATGACACAACGCCTTGGCCATGCTGGTGGGATCCAGACCCAGCAACAGACTGGAGTACTGCACTGACTCCTTCACCAGTTCACAGGCCTCGTCATTGTCAGGCTTCGAGATGAACTGCGCTTCCCCCAAGTGGAGAATGCCCGAAAGCGTCTGGAAGAGCGCGTGTTGCTGCTCGGCATTGAGGCCCAGCAGTGTCAAAGCCTGCTTGGTCTTGACGAAATGTGCGCGATCTCGAGCTTGCTCGGCAGGACTGGGTACCTCGCTCTCCGGCTTGATCTTCGGACTCGATTTCTGAGGTTTCCTGTGGCCTGGACGCGTGATCTGCTGTGGTTCTTGCGCCTGAAGGTACGCGAATCGTGGACAGTCCTCACCTAATGCCAGCGCGTCACGCTCAGCCTCAGCAGCGCCATGCAGAAGCTGGTAGAAGATGTGGTAGTTGCGTTCGCCACGTTCATGTGAGATCACACGTGTCTTCTCTAACAGATACGTTTCGCACTGGGCGCCGACTAGCGCCTGCTGTCGGTCAAACTGGAGCTGTGTGAACTTCCCGAAGCGACTGGAGTTGTCATTGCGCGTGGTCTTGGCGTTGCCGAAGCTCTCAAGTAGTGGGTTTACCTGGATAATCCGCGTCGTGATGTCTTCATGGCTACCGCCACTCGAACTGCTGGAGGCGATGGTGGCCAGATTGTCCATGAGGATCTTGGTGGTCTCGGTCTTGCCGGCGCCAGACTCGCCACTCACTAAGATGCTCTGATTGCGGTCGCTCTCGCGCATGTGGCGGTAGGCTGCCACCGACACGGCGTACACGTGTGGTGGCAGCTCTTGACGACTCGAAGCACGGAGATACTGCGCATGCAGCTCGGGCGAATAGAGTTCATCCAGCCATTGGTACGGATTCACCGCCAGACAGATCTCGCCGGTATATGTATACGGTCTCCGCGCTCGGAAGCGCTTCTTCAGGTTCCGGAGGATAGCGGCTTCATGCAGATGATTGAGCTCAATCATGTTGTCCAGGCCGGCGGCAGACCGCGCTAGCTGCGCGTTCTGGAGCGGGAACCCGCCCGCGACGTCCATCGCCACGACGCGGCGCTCGCCGTTTCGGTCGTCATGGTCGTGATCTGCATCGTCGAGTTCTTTGTGCGCGCGTTGGACGCGAACTGTGACTATCCGCTTGGGCTCGTTGACCTCCTCGACGTATACCGGAAGCCACGCGGCCTCGGCGTCTGGGATGTAGCATCGCGCGCCCACCGCCACGCTCGGAGTCATCGCGCCCTCCGTCTTCATCGGCGCCTGGTCTCGCCTGCTAGTCTCGCCTGTAGATGGCGGCATGGCGTCGCTCTGTTGCTATTTGTGTTGATTTCTGCTGATAAAGGCACGGGAAAGGCGCGGCGCGGGTCTGGATGCTGGAGCGATCGATTGCCAGCCCCCTGCTGAAGGCCTGAAGCTGGCAAGAAGGAGCCGAGAGGCAGCAGATGGACGGACGCGTCGGGTTCTGAGCGTCGCCCTTGCCGTCTGGTGCTGAAGTGGGGAAATGCGCAGCACCGGCTGCCGGCGTGACCTCTGAAAAGGAGAGGAGCCAGTTGAACCCGTTATTCAGCGTTGATAGTCGTTATAAAGGGTAGGATACCTCGCTATTAAGGGGTTTGAGGTACCCCGAATCCCGAGAGTCAGATGGCAAAACGGCTTTTTTCGTGCAGTGTTGTGAGTTTGATACGAGAGCGACGGTCGTTCGTTGCCATGTTGAGCCTTGAGGGGGTATGACGCAGCAGCTGGGCGCCTCTCCGGCTGGTGGGAGGACGAAGGAGCGGGTGTTTGCACCGAAAGAGCGTCGAGTATCATGCGATCGGGAGATTTAGAGGCGTCGGCACTCGAGTACGCGTGCATGATATAGTGATACATTGCTGAGCGATCCAGTAGCTATCCGGACGCAGCGGCATCAGCTTGAGAAGGAGTTGGTGATAACGCTCTTACACATTATCATAGGGATATCCGGATGTGCCTTGCAACCCTGCACTATCCCGAGCAGAGGCGCGAAGGACGCGCGCACGACTTTAAATCATAGCCGAAGCGGCGTTTGGGTGGGTACATGCTCCGGTTCAGACTGATATAGAGTCACTGAGATCTGCTGGGGCAAATGCAGAAGCGTGCCTTGGGTTTGGGGGCTTCCGGCTGATGCGGAGCTGCATGGGATGAATCTTCGAGACCTTGCTTCTACCGTTCATCGACGCTCACCAAATAGAAATGATCGGTTTCTAAATACGTCGGTTACAAAGCGTTTCTAAGAGCTTTGGAAACTCGAAATGTTGCCCGCGTGATTAAATGTGACAGCTCGAGCGGTACTCGGCGTGTGTAGCCACTTGGAACCGGCTGCTGCTGGCTTCAAGTGCAGTTCCCGTTGCGGTGAGTAACATCACCGGAAGTGGGCCGGAAGGGCATGACGCGTGCCGCAGAGGCCGCTCCACTCACTCGACCGGCTCATCCTGTGGCCGGGGATGGCGGCGCCAGCGGCTCCATCGCGCTCGCCATTCGCTGAGCCCGTGAGTGACCCGGCCGCATCGTGGAAAAGAGCCACACTGATTCGGGCAAGTTGTCGTCATCGCCGTTTGTGGCTCTGGTAATTCAACATGTCAGCGGCAAAGGCGTGTGTCCCCTGGACTTTCCTTCCGAATCAGGCGGCTGTCATCGTGGATCGTTTGGGTGGAGAGGCACTGCAGTGACATCGGATATGCAGGCGATCCTCATCAACATGTATTGACGGCAGAAGTGGTTCTATAAATGCTGGTATATCAGCAGGGAGTGGAGCCTGAAAGCTGTACGCTGATAACTCAGTGACACAGGAAGAAGCAGAGTTGATCTCTTCCTCTGGACACGCTCGTCTCTCTTCCGGCTCATTGCCTGGCCCCAGCTCTGCTCGCAGTGATCGTTCAGACGCTGCAGTCGTTGCTGGCGCGTTGTCTGTCGATGCCAATTCGGAAAACAACCACACTCTTCTATACACTGCGGCGCAGCCAGCCAGAGTCTCAGCAGCATCCTTTACGCTGTTGAAACGCGCCAGATCGCATCGCGGAGATGGTCGTCAACTTGCCAAAAGAGGAAGCTGTCATAGATCCATCCATTCAAATTAACGAGGTCGCTGTGGCGGCCAACGGAATCCTATCGAGGACTGGTGATCCACACGAATGCGCCGCTGTTGATCAAACAGCAATTGGCCCCAGTCTCTGGCAGATCATCAATGCACGCACCAAGCAGATGCAATGCCGTTGCGACCATGCAGCAACTTCAAATCGTCCGCAGCATGATGAGGATTCCGCGATGGTGACAATTCGTATCTTTGTCAAGCAGATAAGCAAGCGACGTATTGAGATGCAGCGAGATTCAGTTGCCTCTGGGTCATTCTGCTGCTGTCCATTGCACTCACGCCTCTCTTGTTGCAGGTATTTTGTCATACGACGCACAATACAGACACATGTCGTGGGAACCTTCATGGGAGCAATATATTTTCTTGTTCAGGAAGCCAACGAGGGGGCCGTGCTCAATTCAGACCCGTCCCTCGGGCGTGAAGCCTCCTCGGTGCCTCCCATTCCACAGACCACCCAATCGGTACGTACAGCACCAATAACATGCTTCGATGACGACAGCCAGAGCGTCTACGCATCCGTGAGCGCCGCAACACCCGGGAGCTCCTTGCCCTCCAACAGCTCGAGGCTGGCGCCGCCGCCCGTGGAGATGTGGCTCATCTTGGCACCCAGACCCGCCTGCTCGACAGCGGCCACCGAGTCGCCGCCACCCACGATCGTAGTCGCACCGCTCTCTGTGCACTCAGCAAGCGCCTTGGCCACGCCGAACGTGCCCTTGGCGAACGCAGGGAACTCGAACACGCCCATGGGGCCGTTCCACACGACGGTGCGGCACTCCTTGAGCTCCTTGGCGAACGTGGCCAGCGAGTCCGGACCGATGTCCAGGCCCAGCCACTCGGCCGGGATGGCATTGGCAGCCACCGTCTTGAACGCGGCATCCGCCTCGAACTTGTCGGCAATCACCACATCAGTGGGCAGCACGAGCTTGACGCCGCGCGCCTTGGCCTCCTCCAGGATCTCCTTGGCGAGCTCCACCTTGTCCTCCTCGATGATGGACTTGCCAACGTCCAGGCCTTGCGCCTTGTAGAACGTGAAGATCATACCGCCGCCGATCATGATCTTGTCGCACTTGTTCAGCAGCGACTTGAGCACCGGGATCTTGGTCGAAACCTTGGCGCCGCCGATGATGGCGCCCAGCGGGCGAATCGGCGCGTCCACAGCGCCAGACAGGTACTTGAGCTCCTTCCCCATCAGGAAACCGCCCACATTAGTGTCAATGTACTGCGTCACGCCCGCAGTGGACGCGTGCGCGCGGTGGGCCGTGCCGAAGGCGTCGTTCACGTACACTTCGGCGCCGTGGGCGAGCTGCTTGGCGAACTCGGGGTCGTTCTTCGTCTCCTGCTTGTAGAACCGCACGTTCTCCAGCAGCACGATCTCGCCATCTGCCAGCTCTTCAATACCAGCATCCACTTCAGCACCAATGCAGTCGTCCAGCTTCTTCACGGGACTGCCGAGCAACTCGCTAAGGCGCGCGGCCACAGGCGTAAGGCGCAGATCGTCATTGTTCTCCCCAACCTTCGGTCGGCCCAAGTGCGAGCACAGCACGGTGCGCGCGCCGGCGCTCTGCAGCAGCTGCAGCGTGGGCAACACGGCGCGGATGCGCGTGTCGTCCGTGATCGTGGGCGGCGACTGGTTCTTCTTGAAGGGGACGTTCAGGTCGGCGCGAACGAGGACACGCGTGCCCTTGAGGCTGCGGCGCTGCGCCAGCTGCTCCAGACTCAGCTTGGCCGAGCTCATGGCGCGGGCCGCGGCGGCCACGGAGCTGGCGGGCCGCGTCAGCTGGAGGCTCATGTGCTTCAGGCGCAGCATCTTGATAGATAAGGAGAGGGGAATAAGAGGCTTGATGTCTCGGCGCCAAATGCGATTATGATGGGGAAAATCTTGCGGCCCGCGATCTCTTGCGGTGTCTTTGCAGCCTCGATACGTACCAAGCAGCACAGATCGGCTGCTGCCACGGACTCGTTCGATTTGCATGAAACCTGCGATAATCGATCCATTGGTCTAATGGAATGGAAAGGATTAGCAAAAAACGTTGAAACTGTATCTGATGGCGTCATTGGAAATGAATACCCCGGTAAATATGTAGTGACTCCGATTGGCTCAACGCTTGCCCATCTTCCAAAGAGTCGCGTTTCCACAACCGCCAAAAGTCATCAACCTGATGCAAGCACCGTCGTCTTCGTTTTAAGTTCGATCTTTCGCGTCGTTTTCAGAAAAACGCGTGTGGGACGTCCCAGAAATGTGGAGCGCACCATCTTCTGATAGCAGGTGAAGCGGGTGGGTTTGAAGGTATCATTTCGTCGAAAAATGACCCACCCTGCTCAATTGACCCGCCCGTCGCCGAGCCAGATTGGAAAAGGGGCGAAGAAGCATCATGACGTCGGGCGAAGCGGTGGATTGCCGGCGCTTCCTGAGCGCGTGGGCTCGCTATCGGGACAACCAGCCGCAGGAGGAGACGCAGCAGTCGAATCGAGATATCGCTGAGCAGGTAGGACCTGCTTTGAGTCGCGGTATTGCTGCGGGAAGAAGCGTGTGCTCATCGTTCTCGTTCACTTCCGGAATGAGAGCAGTATCAGCAGATGGCTCTTCATTTCCAGCGATTGATTCACGACGAACATGTACGACTTCTGTTGTCTTCTTTGCCGCTTCGTATGCTATTGCTGGAGGAAGATCAAGATGCATTTACTTCCTCACCGCTTTGTTTCTCAGGATAACGACGAGTTGAAATCTCTGGAGCTCAAACTGGCACCGGTATTGCGCGAGATCAATGCGCTTGCTGACAAGGCAATGCCAAAGGATGTGCTTCCATCGGTGCACCTCCCTCGGGCGGCGGAAATTGTCAAGATGAGAGAAGAGCGAGCTCGCATGGCTAGTGTCAACAAGGCGGACGCCGAGATAGTCGGAGGATCCAAAGGCCAGAAGCAGCAAGCTGCAACTGGTGCTGATAGTACTGCGGGAGTGACGCCTTTGGACTCAGCAAAGCCCGCCGCTGTAGCGACAGCAGCGCTTCGCAACGACTTTGTGGCGGACGATTTCAAGTCGATGCTGGAGCTTCCGAGCGCACCAGAGGAAAAACTTTCTACGAAGGCGATGCGAAAACGAATCGGGTACGCGCGGCGCAGTGATACGTGTGGATTTAGTTGTGCATTTCCTTCCTTCTCTGCTCAAATGGGCTAATGCGCGCTCTTTACAGCCTTGTCGATCGCTCGGGTGCCCAAGCAAGTGCATCGGAGACGGTGGCGAGGGAAGAACAGGAATCCATCCAGTCGGACATGATGTCGCTGGCCAAGCAACTGAAGGACCGCACGCAGACCATCAATCAGTCCCTCGCGGAAGATGTGAAGATCCTGGACGCCGTGGGTCAGAGCGCCGAGTTCAACACGACGCTGCTGGATCGCGAGAACGCCGTGCTGAAGCAGCAGCTGGCCTCCAGCATCGGCTTGTGGACGTCGCTGTGGCTCGTGGCCATGCTGGTCGTGGTCTTCATCGCCACGTACTTCTACATGAAGCTCTTCTCGCGAAGGTGGTGAGTTAGCGTCGTGGCCTCAGATGTCCGTCATCCCGATGTCAACTTAGTGGCCGATAACTTAGCTTCAAAAGCAACTCAACCGGATCCGTTGCCGTGTCGTCGACTTTCGCGGTGTAATGCGCCGCTTGATTGTTTCGGTATCGTTCGGTTTTAGCGACATACCGTCTCTTCAACCTTGCGTTACGCCAAAACGTTGTGGTGGGTCTAAAAGATCGGGAAACGCACCCGAATTGGAACATTTTAGAAACCACTTTTGCATGCGCAAGGAATCCGTCCGCGCATTTCTATCTGGTCTTGGATCATGGCGCGCAGACACGCTAAATGCGGTTTGGAATGAATGCGGAATTAGCATGCAAGACGCTGGCTCCAAGAATACGTGCGTGCGATCCACGATGACAAGGACTTGAGGAACTCCCCCCTCCTCAGACAATCTGCGCCCTCGCCTTCGCACGACAGGGCGAGTCCAGTGACAGCCACAAATGGACCTTGCGTTTTGGACTTCAGCTGGCGCAAGTCAAACGTCGCTGACACTCGAAGCAGCTCGGGTCAGTTCCGAGGGAAGCGGTGCGACTGCCCTGGCTGTTGCTGCCAGTGAAGCGCATTCGTGTTCAGCAAGCCCGCAATATTCCAGTTGGTTTGGCGGCAAAATTCCCGATCATGAGGCGTTGCTGAGGTGGTGGGTTACGATCCCAATCACATCAGCTCTGCATATGGCTGTAACGCACTTGCGCAAAACTCTGAGATTGCACCAACACCTTTGATATACGATAAGGGCTGGGGTCATTGCTGGTGCAAATGTGTTCTGTTCTCTTTGAACCTTTGATATAGAATGCAAGTATGGCATATTGCAAATACATGTTAACAGAGCTTTCAGTATGCGACAGGCTCCCAGCCGATGACGTCAGAACGTCAATCTCCAGTCAGACCCAGACGGAGACGGAAGCAGGACGACAGGCACCCAACCCAATCCGAATTCTGGTAAGATTCCTGGTGTCGCAGCGTCGTCAGGGCATACAAACGGCCACACGCACGCCGTTAGGCTATTCCTAACCGCCCTCTCCTGGTTTAGCACCAGATTGTCCGACTGTCGGCAGCAGGTGGACTAACGGTGTGCCCTTGCGGGTGAACTGGCCCCGCACCCCAGTGCCTGCCTGCCTCACTGCCATTTTACAATCTGCCTATCCGATCAGCGAAACAGCAACACGAGAAACGAGGACGTTTGCAACCACGTCACTTCCACACAGATACAGAGAGCAATGCTACGACTCGGACGATCAGCGGCCGCGGAAGCCACGAACTGCGGGTGTTTGATGGCGTCGACGGTGCGCAACAGTCTGCAAACGCAGTTGCAACATCGCACCGCGCGTGTGTTGCAAAGCACCTATCAGACACAAAGTCGACGCACTCCGGCCAGTGGCACTAGCCCACTGGGTGTGGCGTTTGTGGGCGCGGCGGCGCTCAGCGTGGGGCTGGAGCTCCAGATGGAAGGCGTCGCGCACTCGCACGCCGCGATCGAATCGGCTCAGCACCAGCGGAAACACCGCTGGCACCTGTTTGACCAGATCGGCGCTGGCGCCTATGGCATCGTGCGCATCGGCATGGACGAAGAGTCAGGCGAGGTGGCGGCGGTGAAGATCGTGCCGATTGAAAACCCGACCGACCGCCGCGCGTTCCCAGCGCTGGAGCGCGAGATTTCGGCGCTGAAGCTGGTGAAGGCGCTGGGAGGCCACCGCAGCATCGTGGACCTGCGCGACGTGTACGTGGAAGGCCGCAAGGTGTGTCTCGTGACGGAGCTGGCGCGCGGTGGAGAGCTCTTCGACCAGATCGTGGCGTACGGCTCGTTCTCGGAGCCGCGCGCTCGTGACGTGGCGCGGGAGATCGCCAGCGCACTCGGATTCTTGCACCGCCACGGACTTGTGCACAAGGACGTGAAGCCCGAGAACATCCTCATGAGCGACCGGGCCACGGACGTTGCCAACGAAGGTCACGGTGTCTACCGAAAAGGCCACCGCCACGAGAGCACGAGCCTCGTGAAGCTTGCGGATTTCGGCAGTGCCGGGCCAGCCGGCGTAACCACCACCCAGGACGACATTGGCACGTCGGCGTACCTCCCACCTGAGCTGCTGAACTCGGGACTGTGCACAAGCGCGTGTGATATGTGGGCTCTGGGCTGCGTGCTGTACATCATGTTGAGCGGCTCGCACCCGTTCGATCTGGACGGCATGGCCTCCGACTCCCAGGTGGAGCAGCGCATCAAGACGGAGCCCATTACCTTCGCTTACAGCGCCTGGAACAACGTGTCACCGGACGCCAAGGACCTCATCTCCAAGCTGCTGGTGAAGGACCCGGCGCTGCGGCTCACTGCGGACCAGATGCTGCAGCACCCGTGGGTCAACGCAAGCGCCGAGGCCTCCGCCAGCCCACGTGTGCCGTTGTCTCTGCTCGCGGGCCAATCTCTCCCCATGAGCCCGGCCTAGACTCCCCTGTACTATGGAAACTGCTAATTTAACGGGGAGCGTCACAAGGCGACGCCGCATGGGAAGTGAACCATGCCGACCGACTGAGTGTGTAATTGCTGAAAGTGGTAGACGAAGAGGAGGCGACAGAAGGAGAGAGGACGAAACGAGTGTATGATAACGAATAGACCTCGCTTGAATTCCTGCCTGTGTGCGATTGATAACATGTAGCTGGAGATAGATATATGGAGACAAACCAGGGCAAGAAGCAGATGGAGGAGCGCTGCATATAGCCCAACTATAACGTCCCATTGGAGGTTGCTCTCGCATTATTCAAATGACCACCCCGCACACATCGCGCCCGAGAGCGCTTCACGAGGTGGAGATACCAAATGCTAACACAAGACACGCACTCGATCAAAATGGCGGACATCAGGTCCAAACGCCGACAAAAATGCCAAATGCCACTTTCCATTTCACCACAGCAAGGAGCGGCACACTGTACCACACGACTCCTCCGCCACCCAAACGCTCTCTCACATTTTATACTCACGTTTCAAGCAGTGCTTCAGACATTCGTTTTAAACACACCGACAGGTTCCCAAATACCGGTATGCCGCTTATCGGTTTAGCCGGGTTTACGCGTTTGGTTGGCTGAGGCAAGCGCTCCCCACAACAGCGGGCCGTGCCGACCGCATGAGGGGCATTTTGACATTTCCCGGTTGAAAAAGGCAAGCAAGCAGCATGGGTCGTGTTATTCGTGGCCAGCGTAAGGGCGCCGGCTCCATCTTCAAGTCGCACACGCACCTGCGTAAGGGCGCTGCTGCGTTCCGTGCGCTGGACTTCGTGGAGCGCTCGGGCTACATCAAGGGTGTCGTCAAGGAGATCGTGCACGACTCGGGCCGTGGCGCCCCCCTGGCGCGCGTGACGTACCGTGACCCGTACCGCTACAAGCTCAAGCACGAGCTGCTGATCGCCGCCGAGGGCATGTACACGGGCATGTTCGTGTACAGCGGTGCCAAGGCCGCGCTCACGGTCGGCAACATCCTGCCGCTTTCGGCGCTGCCGGAAGGTACCATCGTGTGCAACGTGGAGGCCAAGGTGGGCGACCGCGGCTCGTTCGCGCGCGCCTCGGGCGACTACGCCGTCATCGTGACCCACGACGAGGACAAGGGCAAGACCAAACTGCGTCTGCCTTCGGGCTCCAAGAAGACCGTCCCCGCGGCGTAAGTTGTTGCTTTCTTCGCTCGCTCTCTAATATGGTTCGAGGTTCGGAGATGAGCAATCGTCTCTGGATCTCGAGGCACGGCGGCGCTCTTCCTAGAGCGTTCGCGCCGCGCAGCTACTGCGCTTTCAAGTGTGTGTAGCTGCGCGTGTGTGTGCTATCCATCATTCTTTCCCGCCTTCGTGCGGTGAGTAAGTATCCCTTGATGGTCCACGCTCGGAGCTTGGTCGAAGAGCGTGGACACTTTTAAGGGAAACGTGCTACAAGGAATCACCCCGGATACCTCAGGAAAGCTGCTGTGCTTGGCTGATCTCACTCGTACTGACATCTGTGATCTCTCTTACTATGTTCCAGGTGCCGTGCCATGATTGGTGTGGTCGCTGGCGGCGGTCGTACCGACAAGCCGATCCTGAAGGCCGGCCGTGCCTTCCACAAGTACCGCGTGAAGCGCAACGAGTGGCCCAAGGTGCGTGGTGTGGCCATGAACCCCGTGGAGCACCCCCACGGTGGTGGTAACCACCAGCACATTGGTCACCCGTCGACCGTGCGTCGCGACGCCCCGTCTGGTAAGAAGGTCGGTCTCATTGCCGCCCGCCGCACGGGTCGCTTGCGCGGTATCAAGAAGGTGGAGAAGGACAACTAGGTTGCCACTTCGTAGCTCACAACGCGGCCGCAAGGCTGCGACTCGGGAATGCCAAACCAATAATGGAAAATACCACGTTTTTCACCAAAACCCACAGCTTAGTGGCCGTGCATCAGTCCTTGTGCTCGTCGCCGTTCAATGCTTTCGCGTCGTTCGCGTTCGCGCCGCAGCTCCTGCAGCAGTTTGTCCTTCCTGCTGGCCTTCTTGCTCGTCTTGTGCTTCTTGTCCTTGTGTTTCTTCGATCTCTTAGGTGACTCTTCATCAACAGGAACGTCACGACGGCGACGATGGCCCTTGCCTTCTGGAGACGAAGACGACTGAGCATACTGCGCAGAGTATCTCCTTCGGTCGCCCCCATCCTCTCCTATGTCGCTGCTGCTCCTCCTCGCATTCCCATTCAAGGACGAAGAACTGCGTGCATCAGGGAACAGCGACCGCCGCTCTTCTCCAGCTGGCCGCATGTGTTGCAGAGGATCCGCGGCTTGGAGCTCTCTAGGAAGCAGACAAAGCAATACGGGTAAGCACAACTACCCATTCTGACGTTAATAATCGCGAGGCTTGTTCGCACCGCTTGCGTTTCCGCTCCTTTCTCGCCGAAAGCGTCGCGGTGTCCGATTCCTTCGCGTCCCCTGGCTTGGCATACCAGGGGAGATGACCGTGTCTTCCGAGCGTCTCTTCACCGCCGTTCACAGCTTTCTTCCTCTGCTTATGAGCCGCAGGACGAGAAGACGCCGGAGCGGCACCTGCCGTCGCTAATGCGAGCGCCTGCGCCTCCTCCTCCGCCTGGAACAGGTGCACGTGCTCGCTCTTCTCTTCCACTTGCTGATTTTCAGGAGCGTTGGCTGTTAGAAGCTGCTGCGCGCGCAGCTCCTGCTCGTGTCGCCGCTGCTCCGCATCCAGCGCCTGCTGCTGCTCCTCGTGCTCGCGCTCGTCGCGGAGCACGCGCTCAATGTTGTCGCGGCGCCACACATGCCACTTCTTGTGCCCGAGAATGCGCAGACCGCCGCCACCCATGCTCCTTCGTCGGTCGAAGTATCCAAGAAGCAGAGCGGGGGTTCCCTTCGGATTGGCCAATTTCAGAAAATAATGCAAATGCATCGTCTTGGATTGGCTGAAAATGGAAACATCAAGATTCTCGACATCGACCCCGAACAGCTCAGCGAGCTGGGTCCATTATGCTCGAGCACTTCAGGCAGGCGGACGAACAAAGACGCCAGGCAAATGCAGTAGCAGCAAGCAAGTCAAGCCAGCGAAGCTTGCTGAGAATAGCAGCGGGGTAGCAATCCTTCGAATCTGCGACGGAGGAGGGGCCAACGTGAACAACAGTTTAACTCATGCCCCCATCACGGCCAGACTTCAAGACGAGCGCGTACTCTTCAGGTGGAGTGAGTGAGTGCACTTGCCTTGACAGGAGCCTTCGCCGTAAATGCTCGGGTATCCGATGGGTGCTCCAGCAGAGCTTTGGAAGCACCACGTCCACCTCGCGAGTCACGTCACGATTCGTGACTCACGATCGCCGCTTTGTGATTCACCGTGACGGTGGCACCGAGGGTGGCATGTCCGCCAGACACTGTCTGGCAATGGGCAATGAGGAGCGTGCTCTTGAAACGCAACACAGCGAGCGATGTACATGCATCCCCATCTTGGCTTCAACTTGAAAACATCAAGATGGAGGAGCCGTCGAACCTTGCCTCAGTGTGGGATCCACCCCGAGGCGATCACCTGCGGGAAAACTAGAACCTGCACCCGGGCGCCAACATGGCAAGGCATTGCGGTGTTCTCCGTGGTGTGTTACATGCACCCTCCAACACACTAGCGAAAGAGAACCGCATGTTGGTCGCGACAAAGGCAGCAACCAGGACAGATCCCCTCCGATGGGAAGGGGGCAAGGCTTCGATGCTGGCGCATGACTCAAGGCTGCGCTTCCTCCTCATGGCATGAGGAAGAGGAAGCGCCGGCTTGGGTGACGCAGCGGCAGTGCATGGAGCGTCATTTCCCCGAACTTCAAGTTGCAACCGCGAAGTAGGTTTGGGGTGCAGTTCGTCATTTAGGTTTAAACAAAATCACAAGCAAGAAGTACACACCAGCCGCACCAGATCCAACAGTAAAATCCACTTCGAAGTCAGGTTTTATCGTTCTAGGTGCATTGCCCCCATCCTCACAAGGTTTCGTGTCGTGATCTTCTCACTTCATGCTCACTTCCCAATTCGATCTCTCGAGCCAACGGAAGGAACTCTCGGAACCCTTTGAAGACTTTGCGCCGCGATGACGAAGGCCAAGCAGCTGGTGAAGGACGGGCAGCACATCGTGGCCGACATGGTGGAGGGGCTGGCGCTGGCCCAGCCGCATCTGGTGCTGGAGCCCACCGAGCGCGTGCTGCTGCACCGCGACTACGTGGCCATCCGCGAGCGACAGGTGACGCTCATCTCGGGCGGCGGCAGCGGCCACGAGCCGGCGCACGCCGGCTACATCGGCGAGGGGATGCTCACGGCCGTGGTGTGCGGCGGGGTGTTCGCCTCGCCGTCCACGCAGCAGGTGCTGACGGCCATCCGCTTGGTCGCTGGGCCGCACGGCTGCCTCGTGATCGTCAAGAACTACACGGGCGACCGCATTAACTTCGGATTGGCGGTGGAGCAAGCCAAGGCGGAGGGATTGCAGTGCGACATGGTGGTCGTGGGTGAAGACGTGGCTGTCGTGAACGCCAACGCCGGCCGTCGCGGCCTCAGTGGCGTCGTGTTCGTGCACAAGCTGGCGGGCGCGGGAGCTAAGGCCGGCAAGGATCTGGCCAGCTTGGTGACGATGGTGAATGGGCTCACGGAGAACAGCAAGCTGGGCACGATGGGCGTGGCTATCAAGCCCTGCACGCTGCCTGGCCAAGAGGACAACTCCCGTGAGTTTGGAGACAACGAGATGGAGGTGGGGCTGGGTATCCACGGTGAGCCCGGCATCGCGAAGTGCGAACTGCAAGACGTGCCTTCGCTGTGCACCATGTTGGTGGAGAAGATCGCCACGGACTCGACGTCGGTGGGTCTGGCGCTCGCTGGAGGCAGTAAGTGCGTGCTTATGGTCAACAACCTGGGCGCCACCACGACCATGGAGCTGTTCGTGGTGGCTAAGTACGCCGTCCTGGCGCTTAAAGCCAAGGGCATCGAGCCGGAACGCGTGGTGGTGGGCTCCTTCATGACGGCATTGGACATGGCTGGCTTCTCGCTCACGCTATGGAACTCTAACGGCGAGGCCCCGATGCTGGCGCTGTTCGACGCTCCTACTACGGCCCCTGGATGGACGTATTCGCCCTACGACCTGTCGAAGTCGTCGATCTCCGGTCCATTCATCAAGGCGGAAGCACCTGCTCAAGCCAAGAAGACGTTCGAGCGTCCAGCTGAGCTCTCGAACAGCGGGCGACTGCTCGAGAAGTGCATCGCCGCGGTGTGCGAGACGCTGATTAAGAGCGAGCCGGAGCTCACGAACTGGGACTCCAAGGTGGGCGACGGCGACTGCGGCACGACCTTCAAGACTGCCGCCGAGGCCATCCTTGTCGATTTGAAGGCTCACTACCCGCTCAACGACCCCACGCTGACCTTGCGAGCGCTCGCGGACTCGGTGGCCCGCAGTGCTGGCGGGACCTCGGGCGTGCTGTACGTCATCTTCTTGACGGCGGGCTCGCTCCACCTTGAAAGCTGCAAGGAAGTTGACGCTGTCGCTTGGTCTGGCGCCTTCCGCGCCGGAATCTCCGCGATCCAGAAGTACGGAGGCGCCAAGGAGGGCTCCCGCACCATGGTGGATGCGTTGCTGCCTTCGTTGCGTGCCCTCGACGAACCTGCCGCGAAAACCGGCGCCGAAGTGGCCACGGCGGCCGCCAAGGCAGCCCAGGAAGGTGCCGAGGCCACGAAGGACATCTCGACCAAGCAGGCGTTTGGTCGCTCCGGATACGTTGGCGAGGAGTTCGGCGCGGGCATTCCGGACCCGGGCGCCAAGGCCGTGGCCTTCTGGATCCAGGCCATCGCAGACACCGTGAACGCCAATTGAAACGAGGCACGTTGGTAAGCGGAGGTGATGTGGATGGAGATCGCCGAGGAAATGGGAGCAACTCGTGCCAGTATGGGGTGGATGCGGGCAAGCGAAGGAACTCTCTCATACGTTGTCGTCGTTCACTCAATGAAATGCCTATTGTCCTTTTTTGAAGCCATTTTGCCAAAATGTAGCCATTTCCCAGCGTATCTTGCAGTTTGTCGGAATAGATTTCCGTAATTTACGTGCCAATCAACATGGCGGACAAGAGATCTTGATGGAGCGGAGCTCATGTGATCTTTTTGCTGTTCGGCTCCGGCAAACAGAGAACAGAGAACCAAGAGACTGGATAGCGAAGATGACAGCATCTCAAAGGCAGCTCGGGTGCTCAGCTCCACTGATTCTGCTGCTACTCCTGGCAATGAGCTCTTCGCTCGTGGCTGCCGAGTCTTGCTGCGCCGACTGCCTGGCCCAGACGGACCCGGTGGCCATCGAGGTCTCGTACGACCCGCTGGTCCATGACCAGTGCAGTGTTGCGGCAGGCATTTGCTGTTATGGCTGCTCATTCCCACACGGAAGCCCCGAGTACCAAGGTGGCGTCACCTTGGACAGCAATGGCACAGCGCAGGCGTCAGCTGGCCAGCAACTCCGCTTCGCTGTGAACGGCGTGACTCGCGTGACCTACGAGTTTCTACGCACCAACCAGGCCAAAACGAGCTTCGTAGGGAACGAGAGCAAGGAAGCCAGCTCCAGTGGAGATGCTGGCGTCTTCAGTATCTGCGTGGACGAGCCAGGAGCGATCGCTTTCCGTGGCTGGGGGCCCGACCCATGCACCCAAGTGACGATCGAGTATTCCATCAACGTACGCTCTTCCTGTAGCTCTTGACATGCCTCTGCTGTGATTTTATGCGATTGACTCTCCATTTTGAGCCGTTCAGGTCGTAGAAGGCACTGGTATGACCACCTGTGAAGCTGAGAACGATGGCGGCTCCGTCATCTCAGCGTCGTCTGTGTCGTCAATGCCTGATCAGCCAGCGGATGCGAAGGGTGGAGATGCCATGGGCTCGGCGCTTTCGGGCGAAAGCGACTTTGAGAGCTGCAACCCAACGCGCGGCATCGTGTTGACGCACTCCAATGGCTCGAGGTACTGCGAATGTGCCGGCGATTGGCGCAATCCGCCGACTTGCGACGAGTTCTCGTACCTCAAGGCAGTGCTCACGATTCTGGGCGCTCTGGCCACTGTGGTAAGGCAGGCACAGGAGCATATTAACGGCAACTTGCCACGAACTGACCGAATTGTGTGCTGTTTCCCATGATGCAGCTCTCCATTCTGTTCTCAGTGCGCGCATTCATCAAGAGCCGCAAGAACAAGGCCGAGGCGGCGAGGAAAGCTGGAGCAAGTGGCGATAATGACAAGGAAGGAGACAGCGACGACAACGACGATGTACTGTCCGTTAGAGTCATCCACATTGGCGGCAAGCTGCGCTTAGGAACGCCTGGATCCCGAGGCCAATTGCCACTGGGCACACCTGGTTCCTCCCTCCCACAGCCGTCTTTGCGTACTGATACGTTGGTGAACCCTCCAAAAGAGACGACGTTGTGATCGACACCAGTGAATGACAGCACAGCTCTTCTGATAATATTAAAGCAGCAAGCAAAATGCACATGCGAAAAGATAAGCACCAGTACAATGAGCAAACACGCGTGCAGCCATCTAGCTTAGCAGCCTTCGCCGCCGGCGACTGTGAGGCACGAGGTGCGTTCGAAGGCCGAGAGGCAGACCGTGAGCAGCGCCCAGAAGAGCAAGAAGCCCACACACCCGACGGTGGCAAGCGCGATGACCATGCCCTTCTTGCCGGACAGACGCGAGAGCTTCATCACCCGCGCGGCTTCAGCGCGCTCCGGGAGCAGCGGCAGCAACGCCAGATGCAGTAGACGGACGACAATCATCACGAGGAAGCAGTACATGACCTCCGATCGGGCGTGGCTCGAGTCGGCTTCGTACTCCGAGTCATACACGTCAAAGTGCGCGCCGATGGACTGCGACAGCGAGATGGAGAAAGGCACAGCGAGGTTGCCTGCTGTCACCAGCAGACTGAAGGACGTGCCTTCCAGTCCAGGCTCGGCCACGGCCACAGCTGCAAAGAGAGCGACGAAGTATGCGAATGCCTCGAAGCCAGACGTGAGCTGCTCCACCAACAGCGTGAGGACAGCGCTCCGCACCACGTTGAACACCGTGAAGAGCGCCACAAGCAGCACAAGCACAGCAGAGACCACCACGGAGCCGCCCACGATCAGTCGCCAGCCGCGACGCTGCAAGATCAGCATCGTAGGGCCACGTCCGAGCAGTAGCGCGGCACCGGCGAACACGGCGGCATTCAGACTCGAGAAGATACTGGTAGTGAGAGTGTTGGCTGGCGCCCAGTACGCGTAGATGGCCTTGGCTGACGTCGCGTAGTACGTGAGACATAGTCGCGAGAGGAACATGTAGCCCATGAGCTGCACTATCGCGCGTTGATGCAGCAGTTTGTGAAGAGCGCGTCGACATTCACGCGGCGTCAAGATGTGCACGAGGTACCCGGCCGGATTCTCGTCTTCTAGCAGTAGGAACCACGTGGCTAAGAGCGCTCCAGCCGAGACCAAGACAGCGATGACAGCCATGCCGTTGACTGAAGCCGCCCAGCCGAAGCTGCCTCCATAAGCTTCGCTGTTGCACATGAACCCCACGAAGAACGTCATCACAAATTGCGCGAGGTAGCGGGCGGCAAACAGCGTCGTGACGATTTGAACTGGACCTGAAGCATGGAGAAGTGGCTGAACTGCATCATCGCCTTCGCCTGCGTTTTGCTGTTGTTCGCTGGCTTGGTGTAGTTGCGCGAACTCGACCATCATGCCGTCGCTCGCGACGTCTGCTAGGACGTAGCCGACGGTGGCCAAGGCGAAGAGCGCGACGTACTTGCTGCCGGCTTCAGAGGCGGCGCTGTTGGTCACGACTCCGTCCGTCACATACGCAGTCTCAGAAGGCAGCGCGGCCAGGATCAGCGAGAAGAGCAGACACATCCCCCAGCCAACGAGCATGTAAGCTCGACGACGTGATCCTTTGATAGGCAGACCATCCGACAGCATCGCGAGGAAAACCTTGAGCAGCCACGGGATCGCTAGCCAACGCTCGGCTGAGTAGGCCAGGTAGTCGTCCATATTGAGGTACACGTTCAGATACGGGTACAATAGCGTCTGGAAGAGTCCGTGGACAGCGCCGACGGCGGCGTAATTGACCAGCAAGCCCACGTTTTCTCGAGCGAAGAGGTCCAGTCCGGCCGTTGGATTCATCGCACGACCTGATGGAAGCTGCTTGCCCACGACTATCAACGAGTCCGCGAAGTTCACGGAGCTGGCGTCAGACGCGGAGCTGGGGCGGTACGGCAACACCGCCGCGTCATCTTTGCTTGCGTTGTCGCTGTGAGACGCCGACGCCGTCTCCAACATGGAGAAGTTCTGCCGCCGCTCCTGCGGGGAGATGACGTAGCCCTGCGCTCCATTCAGACGCTGAGCCTGCGGCGAGATCACGTAGCCATGCTCTCCGTTCGAAGCCATTGCGAGCCGAAGGGGGCCGATACAGCTGTGGCAAGACCGAAGGCAGCCGAACAGCTTCTACGCCTGTCAAAAGTTGCCGCGTCTGACTCGTTTTCTGAGACCTGTCATCAATGATACACCTGCATACTTTAATCAAGTTACGAGGAGTCAGTCCCTCTCTCAAATAGAAGACCCCTAACGTTAGCGGAATTGGAAGCGGAATTGGAAATGGCTTCATTTTCGACATGCGCTTGGCTCAGTAGATGGTCTTGTCGTAGCTGCAGCTCTGCAGGATGTTGCTGCCGATGTCTGCGGGTAGCGCGTAGACGCATTCGTTGGTGACGGAGGCTGACACGGCGCAGCTGTTGCCCACGTACGAGCTCGTGTACTGACGGAGAGATCCCGTGGTGGCCGTGGACTGCGTCCGCATCGTGACCTTGTAGTTGCCGTAGCTTGCCTTCCGTGCCATGCAGACATACGGCGTGAAGTCGTTCACGCTATCGGTGCTTCTCCCAGCCATAGCCCCACTCAGACTCAGCGGGTACCGGCCGACAGCGAGCACATACGTTCCAGCAGCCAATTGCTGGATCATATACGAGTCCTCGGCCGATAGAGAGCCGTCGCTACGACCGCGACTGTAGTACACTGGGTTGTCGTCTCCAGCGTCGTCGTTGGTGGCGACCAGCGCTAGCGAACCGTCTGTGGCTTGCTTGAACAGGTAGATCTGCGGGTCGATGTAGGCCGAGTCGCAGTCGGCGTTCACGTCCGAGAAGGTGACGTTGTCTGCCGTCTCCATGGACAGCACGTCGATCTCCAGGATGGCGGTGGCTGCCGTGATCTGGAGCGTATACTTGTCGACCGAAACGTAGTCTGTCTTGCGGAAGATGGAGCCAGTCACGACTTCAGTCACGACCGGAAGAGCGGCATCGGCTGGAGCCACCAGGAACCCAATGGCCGCTTGCAGTAGCAGCGTGATACTTGTCGTGCAAATGAAGCCGCGCATGTTAGAGCAGAGGAGGTCGTTGAGTCGTGGGCAGCTTGGGAGATCAGGAAATGAAGGGGAGGGTCAGTTGCAAGCACGAGAAGGCGCCAGCGAAAGAAGCAAATGCGAAGGTGCAAGCAAGTCCAACAATAACCTGCCCATTTGCCCGTTGAGACCCAGCGGACAGCAAGCAAAACGGCCAGCAGATTGACACAGCGAGATCCTGAAGGCTGAAGCAACGGAATTGCGAGAACAACCAGTCACACACTTAAAAGCAAATCAAACCATCAGCATGTGCATTCTCGTGTATACCTCTATCTTCGTTCAGCGTTGCCCTCCTATCCCAGCACAATCGCAGCTCTTGAACACGACCAGATTAGAGCAGATCGCTGCTTAGTTGCCCAGCAGGTCGTAGTCGTCCAGCTTGTCGTTGTACTTCATGATTGTGCGCTTGATCTTGGAGCTGTCCACCCATGTGACGAAGTCTTCCATGGGGCGAGTGACCAGGAACGCCGGGTCTGTGACGGCCGTCGGGCCCACACGCACGTGTCCCTGCTCCACGAAGGTGGTGGCTTCCTTGATGTTCTCGGCCATCTTGACGCGCACCATAACCACCGGCAGCCGACGGCGACACAGCGCCGAGACGTTGACCTCCTCGGCCTTGAGCAGACTCTTCTTGGTCTGGATGAGTCCCATGTGGAACAGCTTGTCCAGCAGCGCCGTCGTGGTCTTGATGCGGTACGGGTCGTTGGCCGGCCGCTTCTTGAGCCGCGCCACCACCTTGGAGATGTGGCCCACCAGGCGGTTATACTTGTGGTACTGCTCGCGGTCCGGGATCTGGTAGCGCCGGATCACCTTGATCTCGCGCAGGTTGTTCTCCTTGCGCCAGTCCAGCAGATCCACCTTCTTCAGCAGCTTCTGCTCATGGTACTTGAGCTGCCGCACCATCTTCGCGTCGCCTCGTTACCTTTGACTAACGCTTTCTGGGACGGAAATGCGAGCGGCTCTTGGTGTCGAGCCAATCGTTCCGTACCCCGCTCCCTCTCTGTCAGCAACCAATAGTCGTGGACGTATGGGTTACGTCGTCGCCCGGTTGCTGCATTAGGGGTTGTAATCCTTGGGGTACGACGTACCTTCGTCGGCGTAAATTACCTCGCGTAACTCCAGAAGGGTACGTTTTTAGCTTGCACAGCCCGCACCCGGAAATTAACTGCGGGTTACGTTGAGGTTACGTCGTACCCGGAGCTCGGAGAACCAACGAATCGCAGCGCCTCCTGTCCGCGGAGCTCCCCAACGGACAGATCTGCGAGCCATTCCCGCATTTGGGCCTCGGTTCGGAGCATCATGACGGCGGCGGAGATGGAGAAGAAGAGCAAGAAGAAGAAGCGCAAGACGTCCGTGGACATGGCGGACGTGGGCGAGGGCCGCGACCTGATCGCGCCCGAGAGCCACACGCCCAAGCTGGACACGTCCAAGTGGCCGCTGCTGCTCAAGAACTACCACCAGCTCAACGTGCGCACGGGCCACTACACGCC
>MBAC02000291.1:0-12283 GCA_001712635.2 Nothophytophthora sp. Chile5
ATGCCACGCTGCAGCAGCTGCTGCGCCAGCCCGAGGTGCAGCGCCGGGGGCGCCACCACCACGTCCACCTGCTTCGGGTCCACTGCCGTCTTGTTCAGGACCTCCGCCAGGTCCCGCACCGACCGCGTCGTGCCATTCTGCATCGGTTAATCCCCGTGCACGTGATGAGAAGGCCTTCGCCGAGACGTAAGCGGCAGCACACGCAGAGGCGGAACGTACACATTTCCAGTTGCCGCCGATGAGGTATTTGCGAGGCATCCTAGCGAACGGGCTGGTTAGCAGAGATGTGACGGCTTGGCTTCGATTGCTGGAGTCCGAAGGGCTCCGGACGTGTTTTCTGTTTACGTTGACCGCGGCCTTGAAGTTCGCTGGGTTTTGCCGCCGATGGCGTGATGGCGACGCGTCATGAGGTGCTCAAATATGGACGATCGTTTTGTTTACGGTATACGTGGCCATATTTGCCAAAGCACAACTTCTGTGCAAGCTGCAAATGTAGCACACCGAATTCAGCGTTTTTACCAATAGCGATCGTCATAACTGCCACTTCAAGCTGAAGCAATTCATTTGTTTCACTCGCGGCGAGCGGTGTCGCCACAGTCGCGGAAGCAGTTTTAAGCAACACCCGCCACCAGCGGCCACTAAGTCAGTCATAAAACTCTGCAAGGTTGTTGGTTGCTTTCTTGCTGCCGAGCGATGTGCATCCGGTCCCACGTGCAGGCAGCCTCAGAAGCACACTGCCACTTCCACCCCACTTGTTTGTTCGGCTTTAAGACAAATGAGCAGGTTATAGGCTACCAAAGCGCAGGAGGAGCAGACAGCATCGCGAGCGGCAAACTCCTGTCCCTGTAAATGGGTGGTGTAGTCCGTCCACTCGGCTATCCTGCGTATCTGGTAGCTCTGTAGCATTTGGGAAACATTACATGCACTTTTGAGAAAATACCGCTTTCGACTGGAAGCTCACAGTTTCCTGCGAGCATCAGTGACTTGCTTCTATCTCATTCAGTTTTCAAGAAGGGGCCAGCACCAGTTCGTTGTCACTCAAGCGCTATTGAAGACAGTGCCAACATCGGTGTCGACCGCCTGCTCGATTTGTCTGCACTACCTCGTGGCATCCACTTATATACACACAGACCCGCACGATTTTGTTTCTTAGCGAATAAAGACTCGTCGTATCACGGGGGTAGCTGCAAACAGGAATATCAAAGTAACCACATTGTGATCTAGTTCGGGGTGTCGCGCCGTGGGAGTTGGTGGTTGCTGTCCGCGATTTGTAACTGCAGTGTTTTCACGGCGGCTTCTGGACAAGGCGCTGAGAAAAGCAAGCTTCCGATCCATAGATAGCTCCGCCTGAACCACTGGCAGTGGCGCGTGATCGTGCGTTTTGAGTGCATTGAAGAAAGCCGGACGTGGGCTTCGATCTGGCACCTCGAGGCATTCCAGGGTGCGATTCACTTCAAGCATCCTCAGCAGAGCGCCGAACAGACCTCCATGCTCATCTCTGCCGCTGACCACCAGGACGCGCAGACGTCGTACACACTTGGAAAGCGGGTTGTCAGCGTCGCTCAGCGCCTTGACTAAACCAATAACGTCTGCGAAAGCATAGTCCGACGAAAAAGATTGCACCAACTCGCCTTGTTTGCTGCCGCAGAGGCGGAATTCAACTGCAGCTGCAGGGGTATACACCTTCAGCTCCACCAATCTTGGGCAGCTGGTCACGATACCTTCCAGCTCACGTGTAATAAAACCGTCTAACACCAGGGAGAGGTTTGTCAGAGACGATCCGACGAGAGCCAAAAACCTGTGAAGGTCCTTCCAATCGGGATCATCGTAGAAATCAATCCTCATCGACGAGATTCCACTGGACGGCACGGGGACATCTCGGCGGATCAAACTCGTGCGCTTTGTTTGACATCTCCCGAATCCAGGAACCAGCACATTCACCCAGTCATCTTCGTCTCCATCGCCACCTACTAACCTTGCGCCGACGATCTCACCTCCCACTGTGAATTGGCTTCTGCCCTCACGACTCCCAACCGGAGGCACTGGACTCAACCTCATTGATGAATTCGCCACGATGCACACGTCATTCACGAGTTCCTCTTGTCGGCACGAATATCCCAGCAAATCCCCATCCGAGCCATCAGATGTCAAAGCAGCGGCAATGGCGTCCACGTCTTCCGCAGTGATGCAGCGACCAATTAGCTTGATGCCTTGTAGTCGAGAATACTGACGGGCTCTGCCAGAGAAACACGCGTAGGTGAGCCACTGCCAATTGGCACTTGACCAGCTACTATCGTTGTTGTCGGCGTATGGCGTCATATCCAATTCGAGAGTTGTAGTCGTCTGATTCATCGCAAGAGCTGAGCACATCCGTTCAAAAACCCAATCCTCCATGTCGCCGCACTCCAGGAACAAGGAGCCCACCATAAGTTGCTCGGGATGGCCATGGAACGCCACTCGCGGGCCAGTCAAGACATTTGTAGCGAGATTTTCGGAGCCTGCTTCGCCAACAGCACTCGAGCGTCTTGTGCTACCAAACAAACTTGTCATCAGTTGTCCGACCGCCAGGGGAGCTGCATCTTCACTCCCGCTAGCCTCTAGACGGCCGTCAAGTCTCGGCGTCCACGAAATTTCAGAAAACTGGACGCCGTCGCGAGCCAGGTTTTCGATCAGCTGCGCGAATTCCGCGTTGATCGTGACATAAAGCAGCTCTGTTGAGATGGACTCCAATACAAACGTGACGTGAAGAGGCGCCCTCCCCGTCTCAGCATGTTGCTGCCACTGCGTCCGGATGGTTCGAATCGCTTGTTGCACCTCCAGGAAGTACGCGATGGTGTCATCGGGACCATCAGCCAGCCATTCACCCACGTCTAGTGTCACAGGGACCTCCAGCTCCGCGGCCAAGACTACTTCTCTCCCACGCGACAGAGCGGCAATCTTAGCCAGATCACAGTCATACTGTGTGCTGTTCTCAGTACATTGCGTCGTCCCGCAGAAAGCCACGAGACCTCGTAGAAGATCATACCGATACTCCGGCCGGACCCTGCTGTCGCCCAAAACAAGCTGGAATCGCGGCAGGGACTCTCCCTCGAAAGCCTCCTGCTGGTCACCGACGTCCAGTTGGCAATATTCCACCAACAGACGCTTCCACGCGGCGTTGTCCACCATCGCCACGGCCGAAAACAGCGCCAGTGCCTCCCGTCGGCTCCGAAGGGAACGTTGGCGATCCAACTGGACCTGCGTGTCTCGTGAGTTTTCTCCCCCTTCCGAAGAAGACAAGGCCTCGCCACCCTCGCTCGACCGGTCTGTAATGGGGAGCTGCACCTCCAGCCGCCCTTCCACGCAGCGGAGCCAGTCCTGGGCGTGAACGCACCACGGCCGCAGGAAGCTCCATTCGTCTTCTTTCTCCATCTGAGTTACGATTCGATCTGGCTCGGCACCATTGTCATGCACATGTTTTTACCCACGGCTTGGCTCAGCTCGGTTCGGTTATGGCTCAAGAAAGTTGAAGCGGCACAGCGAGGTTACGGTCCACACCAACACGGTCAATGCCAAACCCACTGAGCAGCTCAACTGGAACGACAGCCACCGGCAGCCCTACAGCAACAAGCGCTGGCGCTCCCACCGGAATGAGCACCGGCACGACGACCATGTGTGTGTGTGTGCTACATTTGTGATGTGACTGCCTTTTTGCAGTCGCGCTCACTATTGGCGGTACGTCTTGATTATTTCCTCGACTCTTATGCCACGGAGAATCTTGTCATATTCACCAATTCATCGCTGTGACGTTGGCTACCCAGGGGTAGAGAATTTTACCAGACAGAACGTGCTGTGGATCTTGAACAACCTGCTGCAGAACCGAGAGATGCCGTTGGACGGTGGAAGGCTCTCATGAAGCGAAAAGCTAAGCCGTCAGGCTCCACACCAGTCCTTCGCCGGTTTCCACATCGCTTTTTTCGCCCATTGGACTGATTTCCCATCCTGTACGTGGTTTGCTACTCGAAGAAAGACGTGGGGTTCACCCGCGTGGCTTAGCGTGGTAGCCTGTGAGCTCGTGATTTGGTCTGCTCAGATTCGTGCACCACGACTCACATTACTGCCTCCCGTTACTTGCAACGTTCTGGTCTGTTGTGCAAGCGGCTCCGGACTGCCAAAGAGCAGGAAGAGCAGAGGACGTGCTACGAGCGGTGCAAGTCTCAGTCTGAGTGAATACCTACACAATGATTTGTTTTATTGAAAAGCAAAAGCGACCCACAATGCGAATAAAAACATACGGGACACGCCGCCTACGCGCCAAATGCAGCACCTCGGCGATCACATTTTGTACATTTTGATCTTGAAAAAGAAAGCAGCCACGACGAAACCCACAGCGGACATGACGCCGCCAAGGAACACGGGCAGCTTGTAGCCGAGCGACGTGTCGACGATGGCCGTACCGATGGCGAAGTTGAGCAGTTGACCGAAGCAGTTGGCCGAGTTCATCGCGCCCACGTACATCCCGATATCCACACCATAACCCATCACGTGGATGATCGTTGGAACGATGCAAATTCCCCACGCGGTGGTCGTGAAGCCGGTGAAGACTACTAGGAAGACGTCGAAAGCGGGGTTGGTGACCCACGCCATGATCATGAGGCACATCTGCGGGACCAACGCAATGGTCAACACCATTCGGAGACCGAACTTCTGAACCAGGAAGGGCAGGCACCACGAGAAGAGGTAGCCCACGATGTTGAACAGCAGATCCGCAATGCCACTCGCGATACTGACGCCGTGGTTGTAGGCGTCCTGCGCCTCGGTGCATGGGTCGCAGCTGTCCGCGTTCGCCGCAGATCCGCCGTAGACCACGAGGCCGAAGAACTGGCCCTTGTTGCCGTTGTAAGCCGTATTGCCATACAGCACGAAGAACAGAACGATTGCGTAGATCAGAAGCTCCTTGGGGAGAGTTTTAATGCCGTAGTAGATGGAGGCGAACGCATTCTGAATCTGTGTCCACACCGACGTTGACTCCACTTTGCTGGTGTCCAGTGGCGTCTCTTTGGCGAAAACACACGCGACACCCACGCAAACAATCATAATCACCGACAGCGTGGCCATGAACCAGTGGAGGGTGAGATATGCTGCACCGAATGCATCGATGTACGCCGCAATGACGATGGATCCGAGCGTCGCCCAAGCCTGACCCAGAGCTGCGCCAGTCGTCTGGCGATCTCCAGCGAAGTCGGCAATGAGACATTGCGCCGGCGTCTGCACCACGTTCACCGTGATGTCCATCCACGCGTAGAAAATGATGACGAACACCGTCGTCCACGTGCGATCCGAGTCTTCGCCGGTTCCGTCGCCGACGTCGCCGAGCGCGTTACCGATTTCGCGGGTGTAGCCCATCGCGATCCAGCAGATGCAACTGAGAACTCCCGCAACAAGGAGGAACGGGCGGCGACGACCGAAACGTGAAGTGCTGCGGTCGCTGAAGACACCAATAGTGGGACCCACGAGAACGCCCACCGCGGGGCTGAGGAACTGGGTGAGCTGCACGGCGTAGTTGGGTAGCATCGTGGAGAGGTAGGGTCCCAACGCAGCCCACTGAGCCGACCAGGCCATGTTGATAGCCATACGCGGCATCGAGACGGCCAGCAACAGCCAAATGGACGGGTGGTCCACGGGCTTGTCCTCACCAGGAATGGGTTTGGGTGAGGCGTGCGACTCGTAGCCAGGTGAAGCGGCCTCAATATCCTTCATTGTCTTCGATACAGTAGTAGTTGAACGACGCGGAACGGAAGAGAAGGAAGAGAGAAGCTGGTGCTCAACAGGAGGCAAATGTGGGAATGGATATATATATTCATGTTTCTTGAACGTTCGTCGAGGTCGAAAGACCGTAATGCAACTGCACAAGGTGAGAGCCGCCCCTAGAGAGGTTCGATTAACCGACCACTCGGCTTGACTGCTAAAAGCTCGGATGCTGTGGGACCGATCGAGGGAGCTTACAACTCACGTTATACCAGCGTGGTGCCATTGGCCCGGGGATTACGTGCCGAGCTGCAGCCACGCCTAGGAACGGGATGATTGACTCAGCAGCAATCACCGCCTCATGTTTACAGAAGCGGTATTCACTTGGCTGTAGTTGCCTTTTAGTGAAAGCCCACTCTCGCCCTTGCCGACTTAGCTCCCCCTGCGCGTGCATCCCTGGTTGCCAAGGTGTCCTCCGCGTTGGTGCAGAAATGCAAGCGCGACATCGAGTTATCTTCAACATTGTGCTCGTCATAGAAAGGGCATTAGCCCTGGCGTTTGTTTCGGTGCTCGCAATCGATGATGGCGTGAAGCAGTGATGGCAAAAGACGAGAATAGGGACGGTTCGAACCGTTTAAACCGTCCCTATCGTCTTTACTCCGTCTTTATCGTTTTTACCGTCCCTATTTTGTGATGAGCACGAGATGGCCCATGGGCTTCCATCTAGTTTACTTTGACATTTGTAAAGGATCTTTTCCACAATTTCTATCCAAATCCCATCACCGGTCCTTGTATTCAAAACTAGGCTGTACAATTCGTGGTGGTGAGACCAACGTTGCGGCTGCGGCGGCGGCGGCGGGAAGACGGTGTCGGCGACGTGGACGGCGGCGCTGGTGGTGGAGCGCTGTGGCCAGAGCCTGCGTGGCGGCCTTCGGGCGTCCCCCTGGTTGCGTGTAGTGGCAGCGGCAGCGGCGGTGGCGGACTGCTTCCGCTCCGCGCTTTGTTTCCGACCCATGAGCGTCGGCTTCTTTCTGTTGTCGCTGCAAGCCAGATTGTTTAGTCCACTAATAAAAATACTGCGGTACTACTTGCTTGATCTTCACCGTCTTTATCCCGTCTTTTCTCGTCTAAACGTCGTCTAAACGGTTTTCGTTTAAACGCCGTTTAAACGGTTCCTATTTTTGAACGCTTGCTGCCAACACTGCGTGAAGGCCTCTGACCTGTCAGAAAGCCGGAATTATTTATAATTGCCCAGTTTTAGATCTAAATTGATTTTGGCCGGAATAATGACCGAAAGTGTGGTGAAAAGCACAGATAGCGGCTCCGCCGTTTCGTTTTTGAAGTATCCTTCGGCCGTTTGACAGACGAGTGTTATTTTTTAAAATGCATCAAGTCTCAGATGCCCCACACTGCAGTGCGGTGCATTGCACTACGAACTTCAACTTCAACTTGAAGAGATGTATCGCTTCCACACATAAAGGATTGCCGGATACATCGTCCTCCTGGACGACTATTTAATAAGTCGTGTTCGATATTTTGATGTTTGTGAGAGATTTGTTTGTCAGTTACTGGTAGAGGCTATAATAGCATGCTGAAATGTCTACGCTCCAGAACTCCTCCATGCTTCCCTCCTTTGCCATGGCGTCTCCCTTCGATGTGCGTGTGCACACTCCGAAGTGCTACGAGTACATACAGCATGATTTAGGGTCAACTGCTTGCAAGCATTGGAACAGCTGAGGCATAAGGATCACTCCATGGGTCACTCGAAGCTGGACTCGCCTCCGCAAATGTACGAGGGCTGCTTAGCTGGAATCCAATCGCGATAAAGCATTGCTCATAACCCAAGCACACTTCTTTAGAAACGTTACATGAACTTCAACGGAAATTCCATCGACTCTACTGCGGTCGCGGTGGTTTAGTGCCAAAAACGCCAAGGAAGGCAAACTTTCGATCCAGGGTGAGTGCCGCCTCAACCACCGGCAGCAACTCATGATCGTGCGCTTTCAATGCATTGAAGAAGGTCGGATGTGGGCTTCGAGCCAGGACTTCGAGGCATTCCAGTGAGCGATTCTCTTCCAGCATCCTCAGCAGGAGTCCCTAGAGACCCCCAAGCAGCTCATCCGTGCCGATGACCACGGGCACACGCAGACGCCGCACACGCTTGAAAGCGGATTGTCAGCGTCGCTCATCGCCTCCTCTATTCCAATGAGGTCTTCAATGAATGATCCAGCATGAAGACAGCGCCAGATCGCCATGGTTGCTGTCACGAAGGCGGAAGTCAACTTCGCTGCAAACGTAGACACCTTCAGCTTCAACAAGTTTGGACAGTTAGTCATGATGGCTTCCAACGTACTGAACGTCTTCAACTCAAGATTAAGATATTTCGGGGACAGTCCGACCAAGGCCAAGAATTTATGGAGAACCTCCCAGTCCGGATTTCCCCAGAAATTAATCTCCATCGAAGTGACTCCACTGGACGACACTGTCGCATTTCGGTGGATCAAACTCGATCGCTTCGTTTGGTACATGAATCCAGGAACCAGGACCCACCTTCAGTTTCTTCATCGCGACCTAGCAACCTCGGAAGTCGTCTGGTTCATCGCGAGAGCAGAGCACATGCAGTCAAATACGCACTCCTCCATTCCGCCGCATTCCACGTACATCGAGCCCACTCTCAGTTGGTCCGAGTGACTATGACGCGCCAGTCATGGCATCCACATCGTGGTTTTCCGATCCTACCTGTCTTGTACCGCCGAACAGACCTGTCAGCAGCTGCCGATCGCTATTGGAGCTGCATCTTCATTCTCGCCAGTCGCAATATTACCACCAAGCTCTTGCCATTCCGAAAACCGGAAGCCATCACGAGCCAGGCTTGTCATTAGCTGCGCACTAATCTTGACCCAAAGCAGATTTGTCAATATCGACGCCAGAACAAACGTGACGTGAAAAGGCGCAACTTCATTATCTGAGTATTGCTGTCATTGGCCCCGGATGACGATGTCGCCTGCTGCACACCCTGGCAATAGCCGACCATAGCCTCGGCATCCTCGGTGAACCGTTCGCCCAGATGAAGCGTCACCGGGATATCAAGCTGCGCGGCCAAGAACACATTGTTCCTATGCGAGAATACAGCAGTCTTGGCCGGAGCACGGTCGTACTGCGTGCTCATCTCGGTGCGTTGTGTTGTCCAGGCCTCGTGGGAGATCACCATGCTCGTCAGGTTGGTGTATTTTGTCGTCCAAAACGAGCTGGAATCTAGGCGGGAACTAGCCTTCGAAGGAGTCCTCCTGCCCGCCGACGTCCAGTTGGCAATACTCCACCAGCAAACGCTTCCACGCGGCGTTGTTCACCACCACCACTACCGACAGCGGTGCCAGCGCTTCACGTCGGCGCTGGAGAGGGAACGTTGGCGATCTATGTACGCCTGCGATTCAAGTACGTCCTCGAAGCCATCCTCTTCTTCCGAAGAGGAAAAGGATCAGCTATCATCCTCGCCATCTTCGTTTGGTGAGGCGAGTGTGGGGAGCGTCGTCTCCAGCATCTCCCGCACGCAATGAAGCCACTCGTTGGCAACGGCCGCATGAATCTTAGGCTTGTTCCTAACCGAGCAGTGGATTAGCAGTTTTAATTGACTCAATCCGAACGTTTCGTTGAACGTCCTCTTTGGCGGCACACACGTCCATGTTGTACCCATACGAGCTCCCTCTCCACCTCCACGAATTTCGTCACTCGATAGGGTCTCTCTCCACTTTGTCGTGGTGCCATTAAACAAGTTTTGTGGTCGCTAGCCAATACTAGTAATCTTTATCGATGAATGAAGTAGTGACATTTCGAATAGTGTTTGTATCGCGGTGTCAACTCACTGTTGTTGAAGCTCCACATCCTTTCGTGTTCGGTCCATGTATACATGTATACATCAGCTCTCTTCTTATTTTCGTAGCATCCCGAGTCCCATTTGTTCGGGACATTCGAGGCCGTTATCTTCGGGATGTTTGGGACAACTCGCAAGATCTTTTTCCCCTTGGGTGCTGTGTTGTATTCTAGCGTTCTGATTGGTTCAAATCCCGAAAAACGCACCAACGATTGGATAAAACCCCTTTCGCCCCCCGTTTTCGAGCCGAAGCTTCCCCCCTCTGTTCCTTCAAAGGGGGATCTATCGGCAAAACCGAGAAGGAAGCGAAGAACGCCACGAACATGAAGGACACGGCGCAGATCTCGGTGCCTTCCAAGGACCCGGAGGACAAGGGCGACAAGAAGCCGGAGGATGTGAAGACGGGAGGCCCCGCGGATGCTTCTCCCGTTGACGAGGACCTCGTACGTGCCGTATTGCCAACGCTATGAGCTTGTGAAGAGAGCTGCTCGCTCGAGTTGCTGACTGCTAGAGATCTTGTTTGTTCGTGCTGCTCCTGCAGTCGGAGGAGGACCGCAAGCTCAAGGAGGACCTGCAAACGTCGGTCGCGCGCGTGTGTGATGCCACGGAGGCCGTGGGCGTGAAGCAGCTGGCGCTGGAGCTGCTGCGTCGCGAGATCCGCACCGCCACGTCGTCCATGACCTCCGTCCCCAAGCCGCTGAAGTTCCTGCGGCCGTCTTACGACGCACTCAAGGGCGCCTTCGAGGTGCGTACTCCCTCTCTTTAATTCCCGTCGGCGTGCTGTTGTTGCAGTGACTGATGTGCAGCTGTCAACATGCGCAGACGGTCGCGGCCGGCGAGACGAAGATGCTGATGGCCGACATCCTGGCTGTTCTGGCCATGACCATGGCCAAGGAGGGGTCTCGCGAGAGTCTGAAGTTCAAGTTGCTGGGCAATAGCACGGACTTAGGCTCGTGGGGCCACGAGTTCGTGCGCTCGCTGGCTGGCGAGGTCGGTGAGGAGTACAACGCGCGCCTCACGGCCGAAGACGCCGTGGATCCGGACGTGAGCGACCTTCTGAAGGTCGTGGACGCCATCGTGCCGTTCCACATGCAGCACAACGCGGAGCCGGAGGCCATCGACATCCTCATCGAGGTGCAACAGCTGGCCAAGCTGCTGGACTCGCCCGACATTGACGAAAAGAACTACCAGCGCGTGTGTCTGTACCTGCTGGCGTGTTCGGACTACATGTCGGACGTGGACGACCTCGTGAATCTGTTGAACACGGCCTTCGCTTTGTTCCTGCGACTGGAGCAGTACCCGGACGCTCTCCGCGTGGCTCTACGACTCAGCAACGACGATTTGGTGGGCGAAGTCTTCCAGAAGTGCCAGGATGTGGCAGTTCGCAACCAGATGGGCTACATTCTGGGTCGCCAGCGCTGCTTCTATGAGGATGAGAGCGACGCGTCGGCCAACGACCTCATTGGCAACGCCGAGTTGAGCGACAAGTTCCTGTCCTTGGCTCGAGACCTGGATGTGATGGAGGCCAAGACGCCCGAGGACATTTACAAGTCGCACCTATCGGAGACGGGCAGTGTAGGCCGCGGCCGCGACTCGGGCGCGCAGCCCACGGACTCGGCACGTGCCAATCTGGCCTCCACTTTTGTGAATGCACTGGTGAACGCCGGCTATGGCACGGACAAACTCATGACTCCGGAGGGCAACACGTGGCTGTACAAGAACAAGAAGCACGGCATGATGAGCGCCGCGGCGTCGCTGGGTATGATCATGCTCTGGAACGTGGAGGAAGGCATCACGCAGATCGACAAGTACCTGTACTCGGGCGACGAGTTCGTCAAGGCCGGCGCGATCCTGGGCGTGGGCGTGGTCAGCGCCGGCATCCGCAATGAGTGCGACCCGGCGTTGGCGCTGCTTTCGGAACACATTGACTCAGGCAATTGCTCTATCCGCTGCGCCTCGTGTCTGGGCTTGGGCATCGCCTACGCCGGCTCGGCACGTGAGGACGTGTCGGAGCTGCTGATCCCCGTGGTGTCGCATGCTGATGAGAACGCCGACATCCAGGAGGTCTCGTACGCGGCGCTGGCTCTCGGTATGGTGGAGGTGGGCACGTGCGACGAAGAGGCCGGCAGTGTGCTCATGCAGCGGCTGATGGAGAGCTCGGACGTCGAGCTGGACTCGTCCTGTGCTCGATTCCTGGCTCTGGGCCTCGGTTTGCTGTATCTTGGGTATGTACCCATCCTAAAACGCAGGTCTGTGGTGGTAGTGGGGAAAAGGATGCTGATGACATGACTGTGCTGTGATTGCTGCTGTTTCTCGTTTGCTATAGCCGTCAGGAGCGCGTGGAAGCCATGCTGGAAGCCGCCAAGACCATCGACCACAAGATGTCCAAGTACCTGGCGATCACGCTGGAGACGTGTGCGTACGCAGGCTCGGGCAACGTGTTGAAGGTGCAGCAGCTGCTTCGCACGTGTGCCGAGCACATTGAGGACCCGATGGCTGCGCAGCACCAGAGCGTGGCGGTCATTGGCATCGCACTCATCACGATGGGCGAGAACATTGGCAGCGAGATGGCGATGCGGTCGTTCGACCACCTGCTGCAGTACGGCGAAGTGGCCGTGCGTCGCGCCGTGCCGCTGGCCTTCGCGCTGCTGAGCGTGTCCAACCCGGAGTACGCGCTGATCGACA